>VUQH01017242.1:3029-13040 GCA_015106775.1 Etroplus canarensis | reverse complement strand
CTCTCCTCTTCCCTTTTTTTTTTTTTTGCCTTTCTTGTGTACTGTTTTTGCATTGTAGGGTGTCCTTTAAATTTTTTGCATTGCATTGCACTGTTGCAACTATTGCACATGTTTCACACATTGCACTTTATTTATTTATCTATTTTTTTTTAAATCTTTTAAACTTAAATTTTTAACTGTAGAAAAAACTATGTCTCTGTCACATGTCATATGTTTACATGTTTATATGTTGCACCAGGTCCTGGAGCAACACTATTTCATTTCACTATGTTCTGTGGTTGAAATGACAGTAAAGCTCTCTTGAATCTTGAATCTTGAATACTTATATAATTCAGTCAATTTTGACTGATAGACTCATAATATGTAGGTGTACACATATATCACTTAAATTATTTGATACATCATTTGCACTGAAGGATTTAAGTAAAAATTACAGCCTCTAATATTAAATTGCTGAAGCTAATTGTTTTTATTGTGTTTACCAACTTAAATATAAAACCACCCAATGAATGTTCTGACTTGCTTATTGAACTACTCTGCTACACAAGGCAGACAGAAACACTTGTAAAAAGATTAGATATATTAAAAAGGACTGCATTTGATATTTTAAGTTTTTATTTGAACACACACCCCTAACAAAAGAGTAGGCCTTTCTTGTATTAATAACAACAAAAAAAAAAACAATACAAAAACACAACAGCTGACTCCAAACTTTGCAGAGAAAAATGCTGAAAAAAGACACATTAAATACAGGACTCAAGTAAATGTGCTTTACTAAAATCACCCATTTACAGTAAAAATAATGATAAATAACATCAGAAAGTAATATATTACAATGTGCAAAACAGCAGCATCCAACACCTTTAGGTGTCAGGTATACAGCAGCTTAGTGGTACAGATTTTATATTCTGCCTTTGTTTTATCAAGATTGTTAAAATGCATCCAAATCCTACTTCTTTTCACAATTTTTGTTTTGAGAATTCACACAGTCTACTCAATCTGCTCTTCTGCACCCCTGCCCTGCTCTGCTTGGTGGTATGATCCTAGTCTACCCTCACGTGACTGGTTTCACAGCATACACATGATATTTAGTTAGCGAATGCATTTAACACTCGTAGCGGGAGACTGCATATCTCATATCATCATGCAGTTCACTTCAAAGAGCTGGCTCTTTGTATTAGTTCGTTTGCAACCGACACATCATTAGTTCAGTGGTGGTGTAATGTGATGGTGTACTTAATTTGCACACTTTGGACCAATTAGTACTTACTGAGTACGCTTTAAACCCCACAGTCTACCTGAGTACTGTTGCAGGCAATGTCCATCCCTTTTGTACCACAGTCTACCCATCTTTGGATGGCTGCTTCCAAAAGGGTAATGTACCATGTAAAAAAACTAAAAAACATCTCAAGCTGGTTTCTTGAACATGATACGAGTTCAGTGCACTCAAGTAGCATTCACAGTCACCAGATCTCAATCCAACAGTGCAACTTTGGGATGAGATTTGCATCATAGATGGGCAACTGGCAAATCTGCAGCAACTGTGGGATGCTATAATGGCTATATGGAGCAAATTTTCTGTGGAATGTTTTCAGCACCTTGTTTAATCTATGCCACAAAGAATTAAGGCAGTTCTTAAAGCCAAAGAAGGTCAATCCCTGTAGTAGTGAAGTATGCCTAATAAGATGGTTTGTAAAGTTTGATAAGCTGGTACAAATAGGATTTTAGCCAAAATCACAATTTTTAATCAACCAGTTAACAAGACAAGTAATTATTCAGCTTCAGAGTCCTTCTTGGTTTCTGAAGAAATAATGAATTGACACACCTTTTGTAAAATAAACCTCCTGGGACATTCACCTTACCTTAGCTCACTTTGAGTTCATTCAGCAAAGCACTGCTTTATTCTTATATAATGTGCACCCCAGAGACTAAACAACCAGCTTCTCCCACTCCAGGTGGGAAACTGGGGACTGACTCAAGGACAAAAATTCTGCTAAAGGATGGAACAGTAAAAAGCAAGGATGTATGTTGCTGCCCATGATTGTTCAATCACCTTATTTGCTGAAGAACACCAAATCCCCCAGCTGACTTGCAAGTCATTCATGTTGAGTTTGTTACCATCATTGTCATCACTCACGGTCACTTTATATTTTCCCTCTGACACCTCTTTTGTTTTTTTATTCTTACAGGACTGCTGTACTCCCTATCTGTTTTGAAATCTTATCTCTTAACTGTCACAAGCTCCTAAAATGAAGCCATAGTTCCATTATCTTTTACACACACATACACACACACAAAGGTGCAAACAGCTCTATTTCTATTTTGCAGTTTCTTTTACATAGAACCAGTGCTCTGTATGCAGATGAAGGTATAGTTTGTGCCACATTAGTCCTCCCAAAATCACCATATGTGGTAATAAGACAAGGAAGAGAAAATGATAAAAGTATGAAAGCTCAATTTAAACCTCCAGACTTAAACAATTTTTACTAATTTTCCCTCAGATATACATAACCATGATTATTTCTATTCTAGCAAATGAATGTAGGCACTGTGCTTCATTTGTTTATTATTCTATTATTATCTATTCTATTATTATCAGCCCAAAGCCATTTTTTTAAACCCATATGTGACCTGGACCTAATTTGTCCATGACAGTCTTAACAGTACAGATCCGATTTTTTTTAATCGGATTCAGGCGACTTCAATATGGGGTCCTAAATCGGATATTTTTGAAAGCATCCTGAGTCCTCCTCATGTCGCATTTCATCCGACTTTTAAGTCATTGATGTGGGACAGATGTCATAATTCTGCTTCGGAGGAGATCAAAGATCAACAGTGCACAAAACAAGCATGGCAGACAGTGCTGATGGAGTTAGTCAGTGGAAAAAAAGTGAAGTTTTACTCACGCTGACATGTGTAGCATTCATATTCACTTACATAAACACAGTGTGCTGCATGTGATGTCACGCTTTCTTTTGTGCATGCACATCACTTCAGGGCTGGAGACTGTTTACTTTGGAGTCTGATGATGGTCGCATCTAAATTAGAATGTGAACGACCACAGAAAAAAATTGAATCTCCGCAAAAAATTGGAATTGCCTCCAGTGGGAATGTAGTGTAAGTCACAGCTTAGTGTAGCTATGAACATGCTAACATGCAAACAGGTATTACTTTTACAATGCCTCCTCCCCCCATATTATCATTGCTAAGTAGCAGTAAAAACAAAGTGCTGCTGAGATTTGTCATTTTTTTTGTTTTGTTTTTCTTAGTATAAATGATATGATAGGGTGAAATTAACAATAAACCTAAATTTATTTTTAAGAGTAAGTATAGTGCTGCAGTGGTTAGCACGGCTGCCTCACAGCAAGAAGGTTCTGGGTTCAAATCTACTGGCCAGCTAGGGGATTTCTCTGTGGAGTTTGAATGTTCTTCCTCTGCCTGCATGGATTCTCTCCAGGTCCAAATACATGCCTGTTAGGTTAATTGGTGAATGTGACCATGATGGTTGTCTGTCTCTTTGTGCTAGCCCTATGATGAACTCTTGACTTGTTTAGGGTGTCCCCCACATCTCATCCTATGGCAGCTGTGAGCCACCTAAGGCCCCTAAGACTCTGAAATGGATGAACTGATGCATGTTTAAGAGTAGATAACTGGTTATAAAACTGACTTAAATCCTTAGAGAATTTAAATAAACTTTGTCTTGTGCAGATCGGCATGTAGGTGCCAAAATTAGTGTAGAAGTAAGAAGTAAGAAGTAAGTTTTTTTTTGTTTATTGTTTTTAGCTATATGGTTGCCAGGGTAACATAAATTTCTAGTAATTAGTGCAAGAGATTTGTTTTCACCTTATGTACCTCTTCACTTATGCAGTGGCATAAATTCAGAGGGTGAGCAGAACTTGGATATTTTCTGTTGACCATCTCATTATGTCTCGTCACTCTATGCTTAATGATTGCTGAGCATCCTAAAAAAAACAAGTGGATTTCAGAATGGATTCTACTGAAAGATATAAACTTTTAATGAGTTATTTAATTTTTCATTGTCTTTCCAATCCTGCAAGAGGCATTACTCCCTAAAAACTGGACCAGTAGCACCCGTGCCATTGTTTATATATAGCTCCCCTGTGAGGCTGTGTAGAGCATTGCACTATTTTGCCAGAGGGCTGAAGGTATTAACAGATAAATATAGTGTAGTCCTTGCTTAAAGGTAGAAAGATTTACCAAAAATTGCCTTATAAATGTGATGACATCTATTTACATAAATCTACATGACTCAAAAACTATGATATGATATACTCTTCCACGCAGCACTGATACATGACAGACCCTGACACATCATCCATGCTGCAAAACCTCTGTCAACCTTTGCAGGTTTCTCTGGGAACAGCTTAAAGCACCGAACCTGTGGGATGAACATGTAATTGCTATGCTTTTACCAGAAACATGGAAGTTTTTGATGATCTGTTTTCAAAGCTTGGCTCACACGCGGGTTTGTCGTCTGCGTGTTGGCGACGGCTCGAGAAACACTGCCAAACACAAGGGCCGCTGTACTGTAGAGGGGTTTGAATAAATGTTTCTACAATCACTGCCTCCTTGTGTCCGTATTAAATTAATTAAAAGGAGATGGCTCGGTGGATCTGCTGTTTTGGATGCACTGTGCAGGCAAAGAGACAAAGACTAAAGAAAGGCACTCTGTTATGTAAATTGAAAGTTATTGTCTGACCTTGGAGCCCAACTTTTTCCATTTATAAAATCAAAGGCTACACCAGGGGTTTTTTGCATGGTCATTACAAATAGTAAAACCATAATCACTAATGCCATGACTTATTATCATATAAAAACAACTCTGGTGTTGTTGCAAGAACTGCGCAGCTCATACCAAAGACAATACATGTTTTTGTCACACTTCTTAATCATTGAATTATGGTGTTTCATTCAGTCCCAATGCCACCAGTGTATAAAGTCAAATGCCTAACTGTTCAGTCTGCCTTTACAATTATTTGTGAAAGAATGGTTTGTTTTAAAGACCTCACTGAATTCCAGCGTGATACTGAAATAGGATGCCATTACTGCAACAAACCAGTTATTTCTTCCCTCCTAAATATTTCATTATGAAATGTAAGCGGTATTATTGCAAAGCGAAAGCAGTTAGGAATCACAGTAACTCAGCCACAAAGTGACAGACTAAAAAAGCAGGGTTGCCGAGTGCTGAGGTGAATCATCAGTAAAAGTCACCAAAGCTCTGCTGACTCAATAAATGCAGAGTTCCAAACCTGCTCTGGCAATAAAATCAGCACTAAAACTGTGTAACAGGAACTTCATGGCATAGGTTTCCATAGCCAAACCTTACATCACTGAACACAAGGCCAGCAAGTGTCAGATGGAGTGGTGTAAAGCACGCTGTCACTGAACTATGGAGCAATAGAAATATGTTCTGGGAATTGCAGAAGCATGCTTCTCTATCTGGATGTCTAAAGAGTGAATCTGGGTTTGGTGAATCCCAGGAGAAGATTACCTTCCTGAGGGAAAATGCTTTTCTGGTGTTGGCCTGGAACACTTAGTTCCAGTGAAGGGAAATCTTAATGCGTTAGCTTTAGGTTTAGCTTTAGATTTTTGAAAAATTTTATGTTTCCAACTTTGTGGGAAAAATCTGGGGAAAGTCCTTTTCTGTTCCAGCATGACTGTGCCCCAGTGCATGAAACTAAGTCCATAAAGGCATTGTTGGAAGAACTTGACTGGTCTGCACAGAGTCCTGACATAATTCCCATCAAACACCTTTAGGATAAACTAGAATGGAGATTTCAAGCCAGGCCCTCTTGTCCAACATCAGCACCTGACTTCACAAATGCTTTTCTGGATGGGCACACTCCAAAAGCTTGTAGAAAGCCTTCCCAGAAGAGTGAAAGCTGATATAGCGGCAAATCAGTGACCAACTCTTGTTCCTGAATTTAAGATGGAATGTCATAAAAGCCCCTGTAGGTGTAATGTGTAGGTGGTCCAATACTTTTAGTGATATACTGTATAAGGTATATCATACATATAAAAACATTTATAATAGGTTTTTAAAATCTATTTTTAGATGTGAAAAATACAAATACAGAGCTTTGTTAGACTTGCTTCAGTATTCATTCTGGACCTACTTCTCCCACACAAATGACATTAACATGGATGTTCTAATTTTACTCCTAAAAAGATAGCAAATGAGCTCCATAACAGACGGATATTTCTTTTAACAATGGTCACAAGATATGTACTGTTATGTTGATGGGGGGAAAACAACCCTTTTATAAAATTAACCAATTTTCGAAATCAACTCTTGTTACAGATTAGTATATTTCTGCAAGTTTAAGTGATTTTAATATTGTAAACGTAACAAATGATCTTCCAACCACAATCAACATGTTACAAAGGATCAAAAGCTTTGGATAATATTTCATTATGGCCTCCAGGTGGACTAAATAAATAAAAATAGGCTTGCAGCCAGCAGCTTGAAATGATGAAAAAAGGGAGCTGGGGTCATGTGATGCATTATTGAGCAAAATGCAAGAATAGTTCAAGAAGAATTGTGGACTTCAAGTGTTTCATCTGACTTTAAAGAACTCTTTGTGTTGTCCTGTGTTTCTAATAAATCCTACAGATAAAATACAGTCACATAAATAAATATAACTGCACCACATGGGACAAAGATCCTAGCTCCTTTTGTCATGAGCCTGCTGAGCCAATTACAAGGCATAGATGACATGAACACACCCTAATACTACACAGACCTGACTTGACAGCCATCTAGTGTTCGCCAACAGCTTAAACAACACAATTTTGGTTCGTATTGTTTTTTACCCAACTTGTAAAAAAAAGAGAAACACCTGAAGCAGACTACAGGGGCTGCGAGGCTGCGTCTTGCATCTACGCCATGTGATTTGCAGTCATATGATTTCTCCCCCCAGAGGGTTGAGAGACAAGCTGTTGTGCACTAGTGCCCAACAGTGCCCAACAACATGACACTAAAGTCATGTTGTGCACTAGTGCCAACCAGCCACACACTGGGGTTAGTTGATTGGCATGCACTGAAAACAATGTAGTCACAAAGAATGAAATGACAAATGTAAATAATATGAGTATTTAATTTATATAAGAATCAGAGTACATATTTACCCAGCTACTTTGTGCCCGGAAGCTCATCCTGACTGATCATTCAGCAGTATCTGCTTAGTGTCCTGAATGATATGTTGAAGTCTTTTGCAGTATTTGTTATACTTTTGTTTTGAATCTTTACTTGTCTGATGCCTGCTGCATAATCTGTGCTGGTGGTGGGCCTTTATTTTTCTTAAATTGTTTCTTACCATTTTGACTCCTACAAGAACAGCTTTAATGTTTAAAAATGTTCCAACAGCAGCAAAAACAATTATAATAATTTTATGTTTATAAAAGAGCTTAATATTTATTTTCATGAGAACTGACTCTGCAATCCTGATAAAAATAAAGCACTATTTCTGATAGTAATGTAACCTACCACTTATGTTAAAATATTTTATATTTAATATATGTAAAATGCATAAGCAATCCTATTTGCACCCAAATTTCTATACTACCATTGGTTGACACATATTCCAACCAAGGCCACCCACATCAAGACAGACCTCTATATAAAATGATGTTACCATTAAGCATAATTTACCACAGACTTGAAATTTTATATCAAAATATAGCTGAACCCTATCTCTATTAAGTAAAATCAAGACACGTTCTACATCTCTACCTATTACAGTTCTAGAAGGTATTTAATGAGAGGATCTTTTTTTTTGACCCTGCAAAACTGAAAAATTGTCTTAACCTCAACACTTTGTGGCCTTCAAGTGTTTTGCATAAATGAGTGTCACCAGATCATGAGGTTAAATGTTTATGGCAGTGGCCTCTGGAGGCCTGGAAATAACAGTTGGCTCAACCATCACCTGAGCCAGCCAGTCCTGGTCTCCTCAATATCTGTGCCAGTTTAAATATTTTTTTAACCATTAGTGGAATGGATGTTACATTACTTTATATCAGCCATATTTGGGAATATTAATAAAGTCTAGTTTGTGCTAATGTTTACATTTCTGAAAAATCATATGATTTTAACTGTCATTGTATGAATCCCACACTTGTTTCATTTAACATTCATTTGTAGGCTTCAGTGCTGCTAAGTGTCACCACAGGCCTGTGGCTGCACTTTATGAATCCTGGCATTACAGTTTTGGATAACAACACACTGAATGACACATCTGGATATCATGCAGAACAACACAGTCAAATGACACATTGAGACAAAAGGCCAAATAACACTGCCATACTAGACAAAGACCAACCTGTTGAAAAGACAAAGCTGCAGTTTTGTGATAACTGAAGTTCAGCTCAAAGTCACTGACAAATGTTTTATGACAGCTGAAGTTCACATTGACAGCATACTTCTAAACATCATTTTAGCACAAATGGAAACTCACACTAATTCACACCTTAACTGCATGAGTAATACATTTAAATGGCATAAAGAAAAAATGATGCAGAGCTTTTGTTTATGCTAGTGCTTCTTTAAATATTTTATTGTTGCAATATCTTTTTAATGGCTGCGAGCAACCCACTGCAGTAAGGTGGAGGTGGATCGTTTTATTTCGTGTGGCTGAATTATGAGGTAAAAAGCTTAAAACAGAACATACTGCAACTGCAGCTTAGGTTATTATTTTTAGCTACAGCTTAGTTATGATGAGAAAATTATGACTGCAACATGTGGCACATTTGATCAGAATATTGGCATTTACGCATCGCTGTAATTGACCCATACCACTTTAAAAACTGGACTGCAATATCAGGATGTTTGATATTTTTCCTGTCAGCCATGCTTCCTGCTTTCTGGTCATTATTACCCATTAAAAATACATCAGTTGTAGCTGAGGCACACAAGGTGCCTGCAGCCACAATCACAAAATGCAGCATTATGATGGATAGCTTGTCACATACAGACTGGCATTTGTTCTCAATCAGAAAAGCAGCGGCAAACTCCTGTAAGCTTAAATTAAAACCATAAAGCTGAAATGCGATGATGGCGTACTTTCTTTGTTCCTGTTTGTGAGCTTTAAAGAGGTGAGATTTATAATATAGGCCTATTATTTTAGGCAGAGCTAGAGCAGCACACACTGCAGATGCGTTTTTTTATTTCTGAACCCCTGTTAAAAGTCACAGCTAAATGTGGTGAGCAGATTAGGGAAGTGAGCCCGAGAAGCAAACTCATGACTCTAAGTTTAAAAGTTTAGGTGTAAGTGTAGAAGGGAAGCAGTCGTTCAGCTTTCAGCAACATTTATAGCATATTACTTCAGTTTGTTGTCACATTGCCACTCTGACAGTGTGTACATTTCTGTGTGCCATGTTACCTGTCCTGTCTCAGTTTTCATGTACTTTGTTTAATGTACTTTAAATAATAAATAATAAATAAATAAAATTCCCCTTGAGTTTTTTCCCACATCATAACAGAAGAAAGCAAGCAGGAAATGGACCCAGCAGACTCATGCAGCTCGTTCTTAGAGTTCTAGGACACTAAGTGCAGCCTGGAGAAATTTGTTTGTGAGGTAGATGGCATCTTGGGCCCACACCAGAGACTCCTTAAGTAGATCTTTATGGTGAATATCTGTGGTTCTCAAGCCCTGGCCAAGGTTTATTCCTCATTTGCTGGAGCATGGGGCATGCCACGATATAACTATTTGGGGAGGATTGTCCCGACCCAGTGTCTTCACCTCATGCTCTTCTGACACCACCTGGCTCCAACCCCCCAGCCCAGCGCCTCCGTTTCACAGTAGGAATAGCCCAAGCCAGCCTCCCTATAGCCCGAGATGCAACAGTAGGCCGAGCCTTCTGTTCCTCTGTTAGGGCCCCCAGAGGCAAGGCCCCTTTCTCTAGTTTCAGTGTCAGGGCCCTCTCCTCTAGTTTGAGTTTCCATCTCCCCAGTTGCAGCTCGGCTCTCCACATTCTCCTTAGCCACAACTCCAC
>VUQH01017236.1:2684-19101 GCA_015106775.1 Etroplus canarensis | reverse complement strand
AGGGGGGGAGAGAGGGGGAGAAAAAATAAAAAAAAAAAAACAAAAGAAAAAAAAAAAAAAAAAAAAAAAAAAAAAAAAATTAATAACATGGCAGCACAGCTTAGGTTTGCAAAGATGCATCTGAACAAACCACAAGATTTCAGGAAAAATGTCTTTTTTAAATATGAGACCAAAATGGAGATGTTTGGCCATAATGCACAGCATCATGTTTGGCAAAAGCAGCATATCGGCAAAAAAAGCTCATACCAACTGTCAAGCATGGTGGTGGAGGGCTGATGATTTGGGCTTCTTTTGCAGTCACCGGACCTGGGAACCTTGCAGTCACTGAGTCAGCCATGAACTCCTCTGTATACCAAAGTATATTAAGAGGAGTAATAGAGTCAGTTGTGAAGCCACCTTTCCAGCAGCTAAAGCTTGGCCAACATTAGGTCATGCAACAGGATAATGATCCTAAAAACACCAGAAACTCTACAACAGACAGCCTGAAAAAGAAAAGAATCAGGTTACTGCAATGACCCTGTCAATGTCCAGACCTCAAATGCTGTGACAGGACCTTAAGAGAGTTGTTTACAAATGCATGGCTGCAAACGTCAATGAACTGAAGCAACATTCCAAAGAAGAGAGGGCCAAATATCCTCCACAATGTGAGAGACTAATAAAGTCACACAGAAAATGATTACTTCAATTTACTGCTCCTAAAGGTGGGCTACAAGCCTTTGAATTACAGGGTGTACTTAATTTTTCACATGACTGCATAGAGTCCTGTGAAAGCTTTCTTTTTCACAGGACAGTAGATATAACTATCTCCCCTCTATTCCAGTAGCACACTGTTACCCATTGCAAGTTTGTCCTGTTAAAAGGTTAATTGATCATTATTAAAAAGAAATCCAATTATGTTAGCACATCTGAAAACTGATGAATGAAGTATTGAATTTGCCTAGAGGAGTGTCTAGAGCATCAGCTGCTAAAAGTTCAATTAGCTTCACAATGGCCAAACAAATCACGTCGATCTTTCTTGTGGAGCTTGTGAAACACGGTATGCAATGGGGAAAATTTCCAAAATACTAAAGAGTTCACATGACAATGTATAATGTTTCCTTCACATAACTGGGCACAACAAAAAAACAGAGATGTGAGAGGCTCTAGTGAAAAACTGAGGAACAACAAAAGTGCATTAGAGTCTCTAGTCTGACAAACAGACCCTTTATAGGGCCTCAACTAGCAGCTTTATTAAATGGTACTCGCAAAACACCATTCGCAATGTCAGCAGTGAAAAGGCAACTCCAGGATGTTGGGTTCCCAGGCAGAGGTCCAAAGAAAAAGCAATATATGAGCCTGGACAATAAAAGGAGATGATAAAGATGGGCGAAGGAACACAGACAATGGGCAGATTACTGGACAGAAATACTGAAATACAGAACAGACTCAGAAACATCAGAAATCATAATGGTTTCCTTCACTTCCCTTCATAATTACGGTAGTTAATGGAGTTGATCTGTGCTGACCAATAACAATCCATCTTATTGACCGCTGAGGGAACACAGAGTCCAGAACACAGTGACACTTTTATTTACCACCTTTGCCAAGGTACAAGAGGTGTCATTTATCAACTGCAAGAGTTTATTTCTCCATTAGTGACTAAGCAAACGAGTTTGCTGAGCGACAGTTGACAAGCCCAGAGAGTTAAGTTGCAAGTTGCGTCAAGTTGATTTTTGACTGAGTACAGAGTGTGGCAGTATCGTCACTACTGTCTTGTTTAATTTGAAGTGCTTTGTTGTTGGTGGCTTCACACACCGGCTTTCCCTCAGGACAATAAATAGCGTTGTGTATCTTGGAAGATATGTCTGGCTGGTGTGATATGTTCATTTAGATTTAATTAGTCAGTTGTGTTTAATTAATGCAATTGTTATAGTCATTAATTGTGTTTAATTAGCACAATTAAATTCTGCATTCATTTTCTGAGGGAAGCAGCCATGTGAAATAGTCATTATTGGAACAGCCTTTATCACTTGGGATTCACACATGACTTTCCTGCCAGGGTGCTCAGAAAATATTTATTAATGACCGACATCATCAAGATCAGTAAGTAGTTTGCAGAAAACTGACCCTCTAAACACAATAAGTTATCAAAAGAAGCGTGTTTATTCAGCGTGTATGTGAGACACTGACAATAGCAAAGATTTAATTCAAATTTAAATGGGTTGTAAAGTGTCCAATCAGAAAACTAACAATGTGTTATGAAGTCATTAAGATTCATTGGGTGTGTTTCTCTCAGGAACATGGAGTTCTCAGAACCATCCAGTCAGCCTCCTCTCTCTGATAGCAAATGGTCGCCAGCATTTAATCTAGTTCCTCTTCAAATGTCAGGAAGACAAAGAGCTTCATCTGTCACGGCTATCGATCAGGCATTATTCTCCTCTGCCGCCCCAATGGATAGAGCATCTCAAGGCCCCTGCGCAGCCCACCAATCCTGTACCAGTCAACTAGCATTAACTGGCAGCCTGCGGAGGATGCCTTCACTTAGTGCACAGCCTATGAGTTTTACGCACATCATTACAATGACATGACAAATGAGGGCAAAAGAGAGAGTTGTGGTGCCCTGAGGGGTTCCCGTTGCAAATGCCAGTCGACGGGGGCCAATGATGCAATATGATGGCCTCGATAGCCTCGTATGATGATGATGATGAGGTTAGATGTCTGGGCGGCTGGCGGAAAAGGTAAGGAGGGAAGGCAAAGCGGCTGTGGGAGGAAATATTTATATGAAAGATCCATATTTGTCTAATCTCCTCATGGCCAGGCCTGCCAGACAGCGCCCACAGTGTTAAGAGAGCAGAGCTAAGGCCTATCTTTGCCCCTCATTGACTCTTTATAGCCTGGCAGCCTTCCAGAAGACAGGAGTAAAAAGAAAAAAGGGGAATGAATGTCACCATGGGTGACTGGAGTAGGGGGCTGAAGTGCTGTGGAGTGGGAGATCTTGAAGGGCAGAGGGAGTTCTTGTGGGAGTACAAGCAGGTAGATGTGCATTGTGGTCTTCTGTTGCTGAGAGAAAGCACCAGGGCTGGCCACTACTCAGTGACATGATGTGTGCAGCAGCCAAGCACAAGTAAATGATGGATGGCATGTTATTGCTCCCACAGGTCTCGCTGGGCACAGTTCCAGTATGATTGCCAACCCTCCGAGCAGAGCGCCAGTGGCTGCAAGCAGGAGAACTACGGAGCATGTCTACTTGCATACACCGGCCTGATAGGTAAGAACTAAATCTTTCTTCACCAGCTCCGGCTCGCCCACCTTCAGTGATGGATTGGGAACAAAAAGGTTTTAGAGAGAGGAAGGCCAAGAGCAGACAAGTACACTGCACAGGGCTCGAAAGAATGAATCAAGGATTGTGATGAGAAGCGTGCTTCAATGATCGATGAAGTGCTGATTAATGTGGCTGCAGCGTGCCCGGCCAAATCGTTGGCATTATAAGTAGTGCAATTACAACTATTGACCGCTGTTTTGAGAGAATTATCCCTGACGTGACAATGAGTGGGAGCGCATAGAGGCGTGGAACACGGCCTATTGTGCTACTGATAAAAACTTAACAAAAGATCACATAACGAACAAAAGGTTGTTAAAAACCACTCAGTTCAAACATGTCATTATTGGATAACAATACCAAAATGAAGTAATGCAAAAAAGGGAACAAATGTTGTTTGGGTTGTTGGAAACTGAAGTAGACAGATAAAGGAAGACAGAGACAGAAAGCTGTGTAGCACAGATTGGCCATTGTAGACAACTCAAGATGAAGTGAGACTCTGAGGTGCTGTTGTTTAGAAGTCTCAGAAAATCGATAGAGGTAAATCAGAACTTTTTGCCACACTGCCTCAAAGTGTAGCAATTTTATTCTCACCCTCTTTAAAAATACAAGCTAGAGGGCTTACTGGAGAATGACTTCCCAATCATTTCCTGCTGAAAGGCTCCAAAGGTTGAAAAGAATCACAATAAAAAGGAAAGAATTTGCGATGGAGCCTGAACTTTGTATCTCAGTCTGCTGCTTTTATCAGAATTTGCCAAGGTGCCTACAGTTGTGTATACACATATTTAGGAAGTTTTTGTCTGAAAGAAAACCGAGACAATTCTTATGACACTTGTTGCTTGGATCTGTTGTAACTTCAACAAAATAAGACTTGCAAGAGACCAAGAGGATAGTGTTGCATAAACTAGCAGTGCTACCTCTCTTTTTATGCACATATATCTGTATGTGTGTGTTTGTGTGATAAATACGCCCACAAAGAAACTCACATTTTGAATAATTCCCTGTTACAAAACCATTAAAGCATTTGTAGCTTATATTAGCTATTTTGAAGTACCCATTCCCTTTAAAAAGAAGATACAATATATGAAAAAAGTATTAGGACACCTACACATTTCACCTACAGGAGCTTTTATGACATCCCATTTTAAATGCATAGGTACTGGAAAGGAGTTGTTCCCCCCTTTGCAGCTGTAACAGCTTCAGTTCTTCGAGGAAGGCTTTCAATAAGATTTTGGAGTCTGTCTGTAGAAATCATCCAGAAGAGCAACTGTGAGGTCAGGCACTGATTTTTGGGCAAGAGGGACTGCCTCAGTCTCCATTTTGGTTCATCCCAAAGGTGTTGGATGGGGTTGAGGTCAGGGCTGTGTGTGGGCCAGCCAGGTTCTTTCACATCAAACTCATCCAACCATGCTTTTTGATGGACCTTGTTTCAGGCCCAGTCAGGCTGGAACAGAGGGCCTTCCTTGAAATTGCCCCAAACTGGGCAGCATAGTGTGTAATGTTGGGTGGTGCTTCACAGCAAGAAGATCCCTGATTCGAATCCTGACTTGGAGTCATTCTGTGTGGAGTTTGCATGTTTTCCCTGTGCAGGTTCTTTCTCAGCACTGCGACTTCTTCCCACAGTACAGTGACATGCATGTTAGTTTGTGTGGTGATTCTAAAATGGCCTTGATGAGAAAAAGATTAAAGTGCTAAAAGCATGTTAAAATAAAGCATGGTATAAATGTAGGGTTAAATATAGCTTGAAGTCTTAAGCACTGTGAGAGTAAGAGTAGAAAGAGTAGAAAAGAGTAGAACAGTAAGAGTAGAAAAGGGCTACATAAATGCAAGTGAGTACAAAAGTTTTGGTAATTTGAAACATTAAGATTTTCCTTCACTGGAACTAAGGGGCCCAAGGCAACCCCAGAAAAACAACCCCATGGCATTTTCCCTTCTTCACTAAACTATACCATTGGCACAATGCAGTCAGGTAGCTAAAGTTCCTAGCATTCGCCAAACCCAGACTCATCCATCAGATCGTCAGATAGACGCGATTTGTCACTCCACACAACACGTTTCCACCTCTCCAGAGTCTTTTAGCAGTGTGCTTTACAGTACTCCATCTGACACTTGCCATTGCACTTGGTGATGCTAGGCTTGCATGCGCTTGCCATGCCATGAAGCTCACAGAACACAGTTTTTGTGCTGATGTTGATGTGAGAAGAGGTTTCGAACTCTGCAGTTATTGTGCTGGTGACTTTTACACACTATGGGCCTCAGCAATTGGCAACCCCACTCTACAACTTTTTGCCACTTTGTGGCTAAGTTCCTGTGGTTCCTCAAAGCCTCCACTTTCTAGTTCTTATAGTTAATTGTGGAATATCTAGGATGGAAGAAATATCACAAACTGACTTGTTACAAAGTTTGCATCCTATTGCAGTAAAATGTACCTTTGGCTGCCCCCTTGTATTTTTCCCCAAGGGATAGCCACGGCAGATTAATCAACATCAGTAAGTTGGCAGAAGTTTTACGCCAGATGCTCTTCCTGACGCAACCCTCCATGGTGAGAGGGGCTTTTGTCCCCACCTGGAACTGAACCAGAGAACTTCTGCTTATAAGGCGAATGTGCAAACCACTACACTACCGAGTTGCATCCCATTGCAGTACCACGATCAAATACAGTGATCTCTTTAGAACAACCCACAGACATTTGTAAAGGCAAACTGCAAGGCTAGGTGCTTGATTATATACACCTGTGGCAACAGGACTGAATGGAACACCTGAATTCAGTGATTTAGAGGTGTGGTCTTTTACTTTTGTCCATATAGTCTATGATACAGTTCAAATTTCTTGGCTTTAAGAAGGTTTAAAATCTACTTTAAGACACCAACATACTCAACAAACTGATCCACAAGGCCAGTAATGTTGTGGGTGTGGAGCTTGACGTTGTCCAAGTTAAGCACAATACTGGACAATCCTTTACACCCTCTCCATGATGTGCTGGGCAGGAATTCCTACAGTGCTTGTGGCCTTTAAAACTTTACAACTCCTCCCTATGACACCTGGACTTTTTTCTATTGCCATATTCCGTATATATTGCATATAGTATTGTTTAACTTTTTCTTTATTTTCTATTTTTTCTTTTTCTATTTTCTTTACTTTATTTCTGTTACATATTAATATTTATCCATATTTAATGGAGCGTATGTAATGTAAATAATCCCCCCCCGGAATTAATAAAGTATTCTGATTCTAATTTGTTGACTGGTTCAGTCCCAGCTGCTGTTAGGCAGAGACACTAAGTAACCTGCCAGTCTGAGTCCCTGTGTGTATTCACTCTATTTTCATCTGTTCCTCTTTTTAAATTCCTCTCACTTTCCCTCTCAATGAATACATTTACATGCACACTAATAACTCAGTCTTAACATGATTAGGGCAATGCTGTGATGATAGAAATTGCCATGTAAATGCCTTTATTTGATTATCGTAATCAGAGTAAGGTCATAATCAGGCTAAGCATAACAAGATTAAATCAGCCAGAATTCTGCTCAAATTACATTAAACTTCTCAGTCAGACACTTTTTGGGTTTTCTTTGGAAACTGCACATTTTATGAGGTGCTCACAAGTAGAGCGGAGCACTGGGTGATGGATAGAAAGCTTGAATAACAAAAGACATCAGAAAGATTTTAAATATTCAGCTCAGTTCAACTAAATCAAAGAGATTGCTTCTTTATTATGTGAGCTAGCTTAAGGTCAGATTCAATCACTGTGTTGCAAAGATGGTAATGTGAGAAGATGTGTTAGTTCAGTATGCCTGTAAACATACAGAACTGGGTTGTTTTCCACCTCTCCTCCCCTTTACAGGAAGCACAATAACTCCCAACTACCTTGACAACTCCACATCCAACGTGGGACCCTGGTGCTCCTGCGCAGCAAGCGGCAACCACAGGGAACAATGCAACAACTTCCTCACGTTTTTCCATGACAACGTCTGCCTGAGTAAGTAACAGCTGCAGAGAAAGACCTCTGGCAGCAGAGAAACAGTACAACACAGACAAAGAACCAGAACAACAAAGTTTAGTTGTGAACAAAATAATCTGATATTTTTTTGCTGCAAAAAACCCCCTATGATGTACTTTAACACACATGTCAGTCAGGCTATTTTGTGCAGAGATGAACAAAAGAACACCACTTTAAACCATTAAAATTACCAGGAAATGTAACAAAGAGGTATTCATCATTTTACTTTTTTTACAATTCTGATTACACATTTACTGTTTCTTTTTTCTGTTGGATGGTGCATTTACAATTCAATAGGTTGGGTGCCCTTGAATCCTGGTGACACACTACCAGCTACCGCCCACCGCTCAGTCCCTCCACAGTATTGGGGCTTAAAACAAGTGGACCTTTCAAACTGCAGCTACCAGACAAACCACAGGAGCCACTTTCATTGGTCAGGGAGCAAATCAGAGTCTAATAAAAAGAAATTGAATTTTGAATAAGAAACAGTAACCTTCCAAAAAAGGATCATAAAGTTATGACTTCATATTTGGGTTATTCTTGGCTAAATAATACAGAGCAAGGAGAGTGAAGTAATGGGAGAGAAAAAAAAACTATATTAATTAGAAATTGCAGTTGTAGATTTACCCAAAAAATAAACTACGACCATCCAACACATATACTTTGAGATTATAAGATTAAGTGTTATTATCGTTCTTCTTTTCAACAAACCGCTTTACATTCACTTCACTAACAAATAAATCAAGCATATTATTGCATAAATTTACGACTTTCATCTGATAATAAAGTTCATCAGCCATGCCATGAAGTTACTGGAAAATATCGTTGAAGCTATGTTAAATAGAGAGGTGATGCTCGGCGAGTAGCAACATGGTGTTGTGATGAGAAAGACTGCTACAGATGAGATGTATAGACAGAGTCAGAAGGACCTGTATCTTTGGGGATCTAGAGAAAACTTATGATGGGGTTACAAAAGAGGGACTGTGATTCCGAGTCCCTTCTCATTTGTAGGGTGATGGACAGGTTTACAGATGAGGTCAAGCAGGAGTCTTCGTGGACTATGATGTTTGCAGATGACTTATCTATCATGAGAGTAGGGAGCAGGTAGAGGAGACCCTGGAAATTTGGAGGTATGCACTGGAATGAAGAGCAATGGAAGTCAGTAGTGGCAATAGAGAATACATGTATGTGAATGAGAGTGAGGCAGGTGGAATGGTGAAGATGGAAGCAGCAGAGTTAGTGAAGGTGGATGTGTTTAAATACCTGCTATACCTACTATCTGATGCAACAGACAGCACAAGAAAGGTGAAAAAGAGAGTGCAGGTAGGGGAAGGGAAGGTTTACACAATGGTAGTGAGACCTGGAACTGACAAAAAAAAAACCAGAACTAAGACTTGGAAGTGGCACAGTTGAACACACTGACATTTTTATTGGGAAAAGGCAGGATGGACAGGATTAGAAATGAGTACATCAGATGGACAGCTCAGGTTGAGTGATTTGGAGATGAAGTCAGAGAGGCAAGGTTAAGATGGTGCAGAGGAGGAATAGCGAATATGTCAGACAAAGGATGTTGAAGATGGAGCTGCCAGGCAGGAGGAAAAGAGGAAGACCGCAGAAGGTTCAATGATGAAGGGAAGGAGGACATAAAGAGGGTCGGCGTGACAGAAGAGGATGCAGGGAAAGGGTGAGATGGAAGCAGGTGATCTGTTGTGGTCACCCCTAAAGGAAACAACTGAAAGAGGAATTTCAGAATACTTAAAAATCAAAAGCTTCTAACTTTATTAACTCTAAGAATAAACTTGTTGGTTGTTTCTAGTAATGTCAGAACTTAAAATTAGAAAATATCCAATCATGACTCATTAATTCTTTTTTTTCAAATATTACCCTCGCCTTTTGCCACTGTCTTATTAATCGGTAAGAAAGGCAAGGAGAAAGACAACAAACAACTCAGCTATGCCCTCTGACAAGTGATCTGTGAACAACCACTTTGTGAAGTTTTTTGTCTTCACTGACACATTTACATTCATCGTGTTTGAAAAGCATCCTTGGACTAGTGACACATCAGTAGCACAATAAAGACATCAGAGTCACTCATTAGCCATTGTTATTGCTTCAGTCGATATTTATTTATTCACACAAGTCAGACAAACAGCTCTATGAGTGATGGCGGCAGCAGACCAATGACATTAATGAAACACTACAGTCAGTGGCACACAGCAATGGGTTAACCCACATATCATGTCTCTGTTTAGACTATGCAGGGAATTTAATCACTACAGAAACACACTATAGAATAACAGAAGCATGTTTTCCTAGTGGCAGTACATTGTGGTGATAAACTGCAGCTGGTGTTACATTAGAATTATCCACCAATCCTGTGTAATCTTTTATTCATCCAGCAACAACAACAAAACAGCTATGATGATAGCGGATCATCCCTCTGAATGAGTGATAGCACCAGTGACAGAAGAATGACACTAGTGACAAAGTAATTCAAACTGTAGCTGCTGGTGTCACACACACTGGAATTTATTCTGGGTTATTATATTTTTTTCTAACAAAAGAAGATGTGTTCTTACAAAGCTGTCGGCACGAATAACAGCATCAGTGACAAGACAAAGACGCCAGTAGTGACATTGGTCTGTCTGACTGTAGTGACGGTACAAAGCAAACTGCAACCGCTATTCAAGGTCAGTGTATACCTATGTTCAGTTATGACAAAGCCAAACAGCACCAACAAGTGGCCTCTTACCACTGATTTAACCAGACACCGTAGCAACACATCCCTCATCGAACCTGCCAGAAGTGGTCAGCTGTTGGTGTGTCAAACACCACTGTACACAGCACTATGCAACTGCAGCATGTCACCCACATTCCACTATCGTCACACAGTGGGCCTATTTTCACTGACTTCTGGTCTCAAGTGTGAAATTCACTGCAACACTTGTGATTAAAGCCTATAAATTACTCGTTTTTAGAGTGTACAGCTTTCCGTAGTTCTCTTCATTTGTTACCAATAAAGCACAGATATAGTTATATACTGTCATAACGTATTTGTTATGTCATGACAGAGCAATGCTTCAAAAAAGTTTTTTGTCAGTCCACACATACATGTATGCTCATACTTGACTTCCCATGTGCAGCTTTCTGCATTTTATTCTTTTCTTCTCTCAGATTCAGACAGTGGTCTGGATTCAATATGACAGACTTTTATGGAGCCACATGGTGTGTATAGTGCAGTAGTTCTCAAACTTTTTTTTTGCTATGTCCACTTCAGAAGCCAAAAAAAGTTGTTCCCCTTACACCACACAAAAGTGTATGTCCCACACCCTACAATTTTATCAATCACAGACAAGAAAAAAGGATCCACATTAAATTTTACTTAAATAAAGCTTTATATTATCAGGCAATAGCATCAGTAAACCTTTGCTTGTTTCTTTTTCATATAAAAACACTATATCCTGTCACTTGATTTTCACTTAAAATTTTTCACCTAGTTCTCCGTGCCCTACCAGTGGGGCCTGCCACACAGTTTGAGAACCACTTGTATAGTATGACCATGTTGTGATCAGTTTTAACTGAGAAAACAGCAAAAAATAACATTAAATAGGATTTTCATTGTTAAAATCTGCCAAACTGTTGTCAAATCTCTAATCTACATCAGATCTGGAAAATCTTGGCAGAGTGCTAGAGGTTGTGAACCTTTATGAGATTTCCCATGTTCAACAAAAAAATTGATTCATCTGGTTCTGATCGAGAATAGACACAAAGTTGTTTAGTCAGTAGTTATTGGTATGTTTTATCGCCACATAAAATGTCAAGTGAATCGATTGGCATTTTTAATGAGGTACTTTTTTTTAACTTTCCCTATTGTTAACATGGGATAATGTTTCAATCTCAAATTAACGTGACCTGATTTTTACGAAATTTGGCTAAACAAGAAAGACAGAAAGTGGCCTGTATCACAATGATGAAAAATGCCAAGCTTACCCCATTTGGTAGTTTTGATTACTTTGGTACCTTTCTTATGATGAGAGAATGTTAGAACATTTGGCACAAATAAATCACAGGTTAAACTCATTTTATCGAGAACGTTGCACATGTTGCATTTTGCAAGCACTAGCCAAAGCCCCTGTCACACCATGACGATTTAACAAGCTTATGCCGGTGTAGGAAAAACCTGCAAGTACATCAGTTACATTCTAGGGAAGTTTTCTAGTAGTTAAGAGCTTGCATAATTACGCCGGTCTGCAAGGTAGTACGGCGAAGTTGCAGGAAAGTTTTGAGCATGCACAAAACCTCCAACACTTGCCAGCCATATGGCTCTTCGTCCACATACGAGGACCATATGTTGTAGGTACTTAATGCAAATACGTGGAGATAATGTCTAGCGAACCCAAAAGGTATTAATAACCTATAACATGTTTTTAACATATGTGTAACATATATCAAACATACCTCCAACACATATTGCCGTTTGTAGATGTATTTGACGTGATCCAGTCAAACTGAACATGTTTCTAAACACACAGCTGACAAATAATTACATATGTGGTGCATGTAAGGGGAGTGGGATAAATGGGCTCAAGCTGTGAATGCCGGCAGTACGCTAGCATATATGTTCTATATATACGTCAATTTACATGATTGTTTTGCATAGGCCAGCATTTTTAGAGGAATTTGAATGCGTCTGCATAAGCTTGTTAAATCACTGTGGTGTGACAGGGCCCTCAAGTTAAGCTTATGTAGATTAAATAGCAAATAAGTAGCAAAATAAGTAGCAAATAATGCTACAGACTTATAACTGACACCAAATTGTAGTGGAAATTCTGCCTGGCAGCTGATTTTGCTTATCTTCATTTTGCTAGACGGGGCCCAAGCCTCAATTATGATTCGTGAATGTTTAAGATAAAAATGGTGGATAAGTAGAATACTCTAGGCCCGAGACTGCAGTTTGGGGAAGGCCAGTAGTGGTTCCCGGGCCGTGCAGATCCTCGTAGTACCAATCAAATGGATGAAAAATTGAAAAATGACTGGAAGGGTGGGGCATGAAAATGTGAACAGACATGAATGTACGTCATGATGGTATTTATAGCTACAGTATGTGGCCAAAAGGGGTGTGTATGAGGTGTGGTCCCACTCCTGAAATTCAGATAAAGCTAGATCCAGAAGAAAACCCCCATTACTGAAAATTTGTTTTCTTGAAAACTTGTCAAGCTAACAATGATATTGTGCTAAAAAGTGCTACAGGTAAGTTTTCATGTTCAAGGAATCACATTATGGGAGTTAAATTATGGTACCATTGTTTACACATGTTTGTCCTCCATAGCGTAGTGTTTTACACATCTATCTCACACATGCAAGGTCTCCAGTTCACAATTGTGAGGGGATAAAAGCTCAGCCTTGGGGGTCACAAGCTAGTATATTTCCAGTGCCAGTCCCAAGCCTGGATAAATGAGAGGATTTTGTCAGGAAGGACATCTGGTGTAAAATCTGTGCCCGAGTATATGAACAGATTTATCCACTCGACTCTCTGAGTGCTTCCTCTTTGTAATTTAAACACTGCATCATAAAACAGGGCAACTTAAAACAGACTGATTTACAAATCTGTTCTGATTTCATTCATAATCTCCTTCATATATTTGACTGCAGTAGGTCAGTACCTCTAATCAGTGGCGCCTCTGACACGGAAAGTCTGGCTGGGTACAATACAAAGTACTTATTCAGTGACTCCAAAAACAAATGCGCTTCATCAATTAAACCATAAGCTCATATTGATATAACAGGGACAAGAGTGAGTGGAAGTGAGAGGGATACTGTACGTGGCATTATCAATAGCAACATTTGACTGTTAGAGCTGGCATAGTACCCTGTTGCACCATACCAAAATATCCAAACTTCTTAGGCACTAAATCATGTTATTAGAGATCAAAAGCAACATTTCAAAGCAGGAAAACTCATTGCTTTAAGATCCTTAGCTTACCAGTGAAATAAACTTGGAATAATACAAAACCCCTTCACCAAAAAAGTTCACTGCCTAAAAAGAAAAGCTGCACATGATCTTTTATCTGGGAAAACTTGTCACTCTCTTTTCTGTCAAAGCCCACCAATCCATGCATGAGTCCATGAATGTCAAGGTTTTTGGGCCCCAGAGCTTATCAATAAAAGCACATTGAACATGTACATAAAGTTTCCAGCTGTTCGCTTGTTTGAACATGTGTGAGTAGCCACTAACTTCAATGGAACAAACATAGCAATGCATGACAGTGTCCTTATCATCTTATGTCATAAATGTAAAACAATATTAGTTAGTTATTAATAAATATATATACTACTGGACTGAATTGGTGATCAAGATGTGCAGTGCTCAGCAGCAACATCTAGTGGAGACTAGCCCCACCGGCCCCTAGTGTAGAGACGCTGCATCCTCTGATAGCCACGTAGTCTGAATTGCTGCTAGCCACAGCCATGTCAACAAGCTGTACTGTTGTTTCTGCTTGTTACATGATGACATAACAAGCCTGTTTCCAGGTCCACGCGTGCACTGCATCTGATGAGGCTCTCATCTATTTTACATGCTATAGCACTTGACATGCTGTGTCCCTTATTTTCGGAAAAGATACAAGCTTGGGCCCCAAGGCCTCTACAGCTTTTCATTAGCACTGCTCATGTGTAGCACATCTTTACACCTCATCCAAAACAGACCTCTTCACAATGGAATTGGCTGAGCGTGCAAAGGTGTGAACTTCACTCCCAATTTTTCCTCCAGTCTATAATTACTTCTGTCACTTTTCCTAGCAGCAAGTGTAGCGGCAGGAATTTGTGCAAGGAATTCTCCCAAAGTGTTCACCATCATCCCCACATTTGTGAGATTCACAGGGTCAAACGAGATCCTGAGAGCAGTGGATGCAGCAAGAGGATGCTATACACACTGTCCGGTAAAACTGTTGGCAGCTTACTGTATGGCCACTTGAGCTCTCCCAGAAACATATGTGTATCATGCATATGAAAAAGTATCCAGCCCTCGACCCAGATGAAACGGATATAAAAGGAGCAATCTGCAATTGCAGATACTTAAAACAAGGTGCAAACATCAAAACAAACAATTTTCACTGAGTACAAGGTATGTTGCTCTGTAGCTGAAAAACAGACCGAAGGCTCTTTGTTAAAATCTTTCCGAAAAGCTCTTCGTAACCAACTCCCCACAGAGTAGTCATATATGTTTTTGACCTGGTTGATGGATGTCTTGTTTTCCACTGAAACTCCTCGTGTGCGTCCTCCAGTCAGGAGTCAGACTTGCTATGGCAGCTTCTGTTTTCTGTTTACAGTCAGCTCCTGAAAGACCCAGAAAAACAAACCTCAGTCTGACTGGCCTAATTTCCCTGCATATTTGCAAGAGCAGAAAAAGCAGTAGTCCTCCCCTCTTGCTTGAGCAAATGGCTGAAGTCAAACAGTTTATATGTGATGATAAGAATTAACAAGTTTCTAACAGAAAGAGGTGTTTCATGGGCCAGTGATGCATGTGACACTCATCTCATTTGAAATATAGTCACTTTTCTTATACACGGGCAGACAATGCTTCTTTTTGGGGAGTGTACATAATGATTTGGCAAGGAGGGTTTGGACTGAATCCAATAATTGGGAAAATGAATGTGCCCTGGGAGAGTTCCCAAATGTTTTCTTTCTCCCATATTCTTTGCACAGTGTACAAAGAATTTAGTCTTATTCATTTTGGGTGTTGAGAGAGACTTACCTGTCCTTTAGTGATCGTTCAGTTTTAAAAGTGAACTGCAGCATCATCAATTAAATAAATCTTCTCTGTCTCTTTTGGTGCTTTTCTTTTAAGCAGCTGAATTCAACATTATTTTGAACACAGCCCCCCTACCTTTTGTGTTCAGGCCTGCTTGCTGAGACAGGACTTCAGATGGCCTTTGATGACTTTGTAATTGAGCGTAATTTGGTTTCCTGCCTCTGAACTAATGAGGCGGACAGAGAGAATAGTGGCGGGGAAGAATACAGTTGTTTGCAGACAAGGAAGAGGGAGAGGGAAATTGCTGGAAAAAAAAAAAAAACTTCCCTGTATGGAGTGAGCTCACTCAGGTTTTAAAAACAGCTGTCACCCTGCCTTACCTCCTCATCACAGCGGTAATAGCCGCATCACTATGCAGAGCAGCAGCTCTGGACCTCTTCATTTTGTGAAAGCTGAGTGTGTCAGGGAAAAAATGAGAGGACAGATGGAGGTGAAGCTAATTTTATTTCTGCAATTATTTAAAAATTTTTTCAGGATGTTAAATTGGTTGTGTAAGAGGAAAAAGTGAGGGTAACCAACAATACGCTGGGGAGGTTGGGGAAAGGACAGGATGTGCTCTGCCTTATTGCCCTGGGGAACCTGTGAAGTTGGTTTGAGGAAAAAAAAAAACCCCTAGGGACAAACTTAAAAGTCAAAGAGATGGCTGTGCTTAAACAGCTGTATCCAAACATTTGCAAAGAAACTGTCACAACACCTTACCACTGAAGATATCAATTGGCACTTCATCTCTGCATGATGGCGGGCGGGTGCTGAGGCATGGTGGCGAGCAGCTGGAGTCGCACCCCTTGCTTCTCTCATCCGTCAACCTTCCAGGGAATCTCTGCATGTTACCGAACCTTAACTGCATACTTTTAGCGCTCTGGCATACTTTCGCACCTGTCCTACTAATGCTAATGACCCACAGCACCATTAGTACACTGGTCCATAGCCTTTTCTTTTATATATATATATATATATATATATAGATAGATAGATAGATAGATAGATATAGATATATATATAGATATATAGATATATATAGATAGATAGATAGATGTAGATATATATAGATATATATATATATAGATATATATATGTGTATATATATATATATATATATATATATAGATATATATACACACACACATAGCCTGAATTGGGCTTTTTCCTTACTGTTGACTCACTGAGGTTTTGCTGCAGCATGCAGATTCCCTCATTAGCTACAGACCAAAGGGAACAAGCAGGTCACCTATCCACCATCTATGATGCTCAGTGTTGCCCCAGAGGAGGGGCTCAAGTCAAGGCTCTGCTTTGACTCGCTGCAGACTTT
>VUQH01017219.1:0-11999 GCA_015106775.1 Etroplus canarensis | reverse complement strand
TCTGTACTCACGCCGTGAAGTTTGTTGGAGTCGGATGAAGTCCAGCTTATTGTCCAGTGAGCAGACGTTGGACAAGATGATGGAGGATAGCGCTGGCCGGGTAGGGTTTGTTCTTAGCCTAGCACGGACACCCGCCCGCTTTCCGCGCTTTCGCTTCCTCGAGCACCGCTTGCGATGACGTCTGTCCCAGCCACCGGCATCAGGCAACGCCGAGGACTGAAGGTCTGATCCATGTAGCAGGCTGAGGTCACGAAGTTTGGAGAGAACATCGTCGTGGAGGTAAGCGACCGCATGGTCTCTTAGCTGAAGTATGGTCTGGTGGTTGTAAACATGGACACCGCTATCTCTGATGTCCATGCACTTGAGAGTCGGGCGCTAGACAAAGATAATTATACCGATATAATGGTATAATTACAAGGATATAGGGATATAAGCACCATTTGTGGCTCCTGAAGTGGTCGCTGCATGCTGTCGCCGCGCCGCCATCTTGATTATATACATTAAGTATAAGGTTATATGCACAGTTAGGTCCATTAGTTATGACACATTTTTTATTTGTCTCTGTATACCACCACAGTGGGTTTAAAAATCAAGATTTATACACATTTCCCCATTTTCAGACACTCAAAAGTAATTGGACAATTGACTGGTAAATGGTTTGATAGCCAGGTGAGGCCTATTCCTGCGTTATTCCATGACAAATTAAACAGATAAAAGAACTGGAGTTGAAAAGGTGGTATACACCGGTCAGCTCAGAAACAAAAGGCCTAGAAGACCACAAAAAACAACTTCAGTGGATAGGTGCAGAATTATTTTTATGGTTAAGAAAAAGCCCTTAACATCTAGCCAAGTTAAGAACACTCTCAAGGAGTGTTTTACTGTCAACGTCTACAAGCAAGAGACGCCTTCATTAATAAATATAACACAACAAGGTGCATATCGCTGGTTACACTCAACAACAAGAAGACCAGATTAGATTTTTCCAGAAAACATCTAAAGAGCCTGCCCATTTCTGGAAAAAATTCTTTGGACAGATGAAACCAGGATAAAATTGTACCAGAACGATGAGAAAAGTACAGAGAAAGAAAGGAACAGCTCATGATTCAAATCATACCACATCATCTGTCAAACATGGAGACAATGTAATGGGCATGGGTATGAATAGCAGTCAATGGAACTGGATCACTGATGTTTATTGATGATGTGACAGCTAATAGAAGTAGCAGTATGAATTCTGAAGTGTACAGGGCTATGCTCTACTCAGATTCAGCCAAATGGTGCAAAATTGATTTGATGGTGCTTCACAGTGCAAATGGATAATGACCCGAAACATACAGATAAGCAACCCAAGAGTTTCTCAAGTCAAAGAAATGTGATATTCTTTAATGGCCAAGTCATTCACCTGATTATAACCCAGTTTAACATAGTTTTAAATTACTGAAGATAAAACTGAAGCCAAGGAAACCCACAAGCAGGTAACTGAAGGCAGATGCAATTAAGGCCCGGAAGAGCATCTTAAGGGAGGAAATGCAGCATTTGGTGATGTCCATGGGTTCTAGACTTCAGGCAGTCACCACATGCAAAGGATTTTCATCTAAGTATTAAAAAATATGTTTAAAGTTCTATTGATTAGCTCTATTATTTTTGAGCCTCTGAAAATAGGGGACTATGTATAAAAATGGCTGTAATTCACAAACAGTTAATGAAATTCTTTAATTAAACCCCCTGAATTAAAACTGAAAGTCTGCAATTCAACATCTTGCCTGACTGATTTAAATCCACTGTGGTGGTGTACAGAGGCAACGTGTGTCACTGTCAAGAAACTTATGGACCTAACTATAAAGTCACCATTTTACTCTGAAATAAATGGACCCTCCAACAAAACATTGCTTGGCAGCTTACAGATTTTCCAGTATATATTCATACCTGCCCTTAGTTAAACGCAGCAGGAACTTCCAGTATGTTGGCCTGAGGTTCTGCACTTCCATCACTGCCTGTGTAAAAGTAGTAAGTCGAGCATTATATCCTTTCTCAGTTAAAAAATAAAATGTGTGAAGCATATATAAGTGAGTGGTTATGGATGCGTACTTACAGCCTGAAAGCAAATGGCAGTGGATACGGCATATATGATTGTGTCTGCATGAGGAAAGTAAGGTAACCGGCCAGCCTCAATGCCCTTGAAGTAGATAGTCTAGAGGCAAACATATGTTGTTAATGATAAACTGGCCAGATAAGAAGGCATGTATAACATACTACAAGCTTGCTGTACAAGTCATATATTTTTGTTATAGTTTCTGAGACATGTCTAGGCTGGAACAGCTTTGGCCTATTACGTTCTTGCTAAAAGCATGAATGTATACAGCAACCAGGCTACTTTAAAGCATGTCAATGCCTTTTCAGAGCTTGAGTGCAACCTGGTTTGCCTGTAATCACTATTGTATACACTGGGAGAGGTACCTGAATCACGACAAGAACATGATATTTATTAATAAAACATTCACAATGTTTTTATAACAATGTTTTTGAGGTGAATTCTATATTGCTTTCTCAAAAGTCTGCATGCTCTAAAAATGTGAATTGAAATAGAATAAATGTGAATTCAAATAATTTGCAAATTGTTTAAACCTTATATTCAATTGAAAATAGTTTAAAGAAAACATCAGTGTGGTAAGTAACACTTTTACTGTGATAGAATATACTGATCTGCTCCTTAAAGGTTTTGTTTGTTTGTTTTTACCTCCACCAGCTTAGAGAAGAGATACATGGATATTGTTGTGCTTTTGTAGAAGAACATTGAAACTCCAGCCAGGAAGCCTTAAGAGGTGGAGCAGATGGGAAGAAAGAAGGTATGTCAAAAGGGATGAATCAGCAAAGACATGGCAAAATCAAGAAGATTACTCTGCAGGGATTTTATTTGACAACAAAATCCTGTCTCACCGGCTATCAGTGCATGGAGTTCATTGTCGATGTTGCGCACCCAGCGCAACAAGCAGCTTGTTCCCTGAGTGAAAGAGAAACACAATATAATCCAACATACCAAAATAAGACTAGAAGAAAATGGCAGATGTTCGAATCAAATGTATGAAAAGGAAAGCTCAGAATCGAGTTTAATTTAAAACTTTGGCACAACTGCTCAGAAATATTTCTGACAACCAAAAAGCAAGAACGGAAGCAAGGAAGAAGAATAAAAATGCTAATTTAAGTGCACCTTGTAGATACTGACGAAGGAGCCTAAAAAGACTCCAAGCTGGAAGTTCTCTTTGTTGTAGAAGAGAGAGGGGAGCCGGGAAGGTTTAGAGAACATCTGTCTGAATGCTGAGGGCACTTTAAGTAAACACTGAATCACATAGCCAACACTGAACATCCTGACAAACCCCTAGAGTGACAAATGATAACAAATCTTAATCAAGTGTCATTATTTCAGTTGTAAATAATATGAGCAGTACATAATAAAATGAAGGGGATCACCAAAAATTAACATTATGGGTAAAGGGAGTCTTACTTTGATGCAGTAGGAAATGCAGTTGTCATGATAATGTTTGCAACATCTGTGTCTTGGACCCTGTTTGCAACTGGATCAAAAAAATGAAAGTCAATACAAGCCACGACACAACATAAAGCCATATGTATGCGTGATTGTGTTAAGGTGCATTTTCTCTCACGCTAATTCCAGCAGTTCTCTGGTGGAGGCTAGCAGAGTCTTTCTTCTAGGGGCAGGAATTCCCACTAATAGCCCTGAATCATCAGCCACCCTAGAGTGTGTTGGGATCTCTTCTTTCCCAATGATGAATCTGTGACAGAAAATGCACAACCCTTCTAGAGACTTGCCAAAACAGCATCAGCAGTATAAATCACAGACAGTATAAAAGATGGACATAGCCACAAGCCTTGAGATGAGCATTTTTACCTTCACCATCTTGATGTTGTGAAACTGGATGTGACTGCAAAACCACAGGCTCATTGAGCCTACCCTGGATAATCCTCCTTTCTGACTCTTAGAATGGCCAAATTTATAACCTGGACTTCATGTTTTAATCAATATAACCTAAAATAGGTGACTGAGCCCATAAACTCACCAGGAAAGTATTTACTGTACAGAGGTCACAACAGAGGGCAGTTTTCCTACAGACTTCCACAGGACAGGAAGTCTCTTTGCAACCACAGGCATCTGGTGGCCATTTAAAAGAATGCAGGTTTAAGGCACTTTCATGTTGGCCAAACTGTTCAGACCCTACATCCATCTTTTATACCATCTATGATATAAATGAAAACATCAATAGGAACAGGAACAACTTACTTTAATGCGGAAGCTGCAAAGCCATTGAGACCATCTTTACTTCTGTAGTAAAAGACAAAATTTAACACAAACCTTAAATAGTCAGTTTTGTTTTTTTAATTTTGGAAGACTATTTTTATTCAATGTTCCACATGTCAGTGTAACAGTGTGTCCACTGAGGCACTCTGACCTGAAGAAGAACATAAAGAGTGATGCAGTAATGCAGAACAAGAGCACCTAATGGGAAGCAAAGAAAAAAGAATCAAACATCTCCCTCATGTCACTAAGAAAACTAGTCAGAACTGAAATGAAAGTCATAAGTGGTTAGTATGGATCAGGTTACACTCAAAACTGGACTTCCCTGTAGTTGTCATGTAGCATGATTTGGAAGCAATGTTAGACTCCTAACCCCACAGAAAGAGTCTTAAAAGTGATATCAAGACTGTTTTTCATTATCTAAATCTACCGCTGTGTATATAAAAGCATGACTACCTGGTAACAGAAAGGTTATCTGGTATCATGCTTCACACTTTGACTTTACCTCGCCATGTTTGATGGGTGTGATGATGCCCCGTGTTACTGCCATGCGAAACAAAGTCTCAGTGGCCTGGGAAAAAGATTAAGCCATTAAAAATACACTGTGTGGAAAAGCAAATACATAAGAGTTCACACATAACAAATAATGTTCAAAATAAGCCGTTCTTACAAGGTTTGCCATGTATATTGTCAGCAGCCCTCTCCTGTTGGGATGGGAACAGAAGAAACAGGTTCTCAATAAACATGTGCTTGACAAAACCCCAGAGCTAAGCTCGAGTTTGTATGTGTTATATTTGGTAAATGTGATTGAAGAGAAGCAAGAAAAACGTAATGAAAAGCAACAGAATGAATTTCACCTGCTCTTGCGCTCCAGGAGGATGGCAATATAAGAGGCAGGCAGTGCTGAGCCAAACCCAACTGACCAGGAATAGAAGCCTCCCAAAAGTCTCCTGAAGTTAAAATACACAGTGTTGTGTCACTTCTGTTTTCCAACTGGAAAGTAGTAAGTCAAGCACATGTCAGCACAATTTTTGTTTAAAGAAGTCAAAATGTAGTCAGCTTTTACTTCTGCCTTTTTTCAAACAAAAGAGAAATATCACCTAAGTGTTTAAAATGTATGCATGGCCCTGGACAATGTATGTGCAGCTTTTTGTGCTTGATAAATAAAGCAGCAGAGAGCAGTGTATGTCAGATCCCTGTTTTGTGTACCTTCAAAGCACACATGTATGCTTGCCCATACATTCACCATATCCCAGTTGTTTCACTACCTCACTGTGGTGTCAGTAATGGACCAAATGGGACTGTAATTACTAAAATGAACATCATTCTATATTAAAAATGACTTGAAACCAGCAAATTAGATCGTGAGCTCATTAGGTAAATGTTTACTCTGCGCATAAATCAAGTCAGTTGAAAGGTTATTTTCTCATAAATGTCTATGCAATCGGAATTGTCTTAAGTCTTCCCCTGCTGGCCATTAAGACAAGATAAGATAGAACTTTATTGATCTCACAATGGAGAAATTCACTAGTTACAACAGCTGAAAAGTAACACACAGTGAGGTGCAGATAGTTGGAAATGTGCAAGATATGATAGCTGTCAATAATAAAGGTAAAAAATATAAGCATCTTATGTACAAGAAATTACAAAGATTGCATTCCAATAACATAGTGCGGCATAGGTCAATCTATGTTTCCGCCCTCACCTATGGTCATGAGCTTTGGGTAGTGACCAGCTGAAATGAGCTTCCTCCATAGAGTGGCTGGGCTCTCCCTTAGAGATAGAGGAACTCTGTCATTTGGGAGGGGCTCAGAGTAGAGCTACCACTCCTCCACATCAAAAGGAGCCAGTTGAGGTGGTTTGGGCATCTAGTGAGGATGCCCACTAGGTGTCTCCTAGGTAAAGGTGAGAATCACCAGAGATCCCTACGTTGCAATATTATTGTAACTTTTAACATTTTGCGACATGCTGAGTATTGCAATGACATATTGCAATTTATCATGCTTTTCAACTGCAGATTATGTCTCCAAGGTAAACTTTGTTAATATCTGTTTTACATGAAAATAGATAAAGTTCTCAGCCTGTTCCTCTCACTTCAGTCATTTTTATTGTCGCTTCAGATAGCTTTACATAGACATTACAGACTATGCAGGATGACAAAAAAGCAACTGATTTTAATATTCTAGTACTAAAAATTTAAATTTGTACTGGTAATTAATATAATAAGATATTGACATTTGGTATCTAGTGTCCCCTGTAGCATAGTGGTTTGCGAATTTGCCTTACGAGCGAAAAGTCCCTGGTTCAATTCCTGGTGGGGACACAAGCCCCTCTCTCTATGGAGTGTTGCATCAGGAAGGGCATCTGGCATAAAACCTCTGCCAAATTACCAATGCGGATTAATCTGCTGGGGCAACCCCTTGATGAAGAATACAAGGGAGCAGCTGAAAGGTATGTTGATATTTGGTATCTGTGTACTGATACTGCACGCAAAATATTGTGATACTATTCTGTATTGATTTTTTTAACCCACTCCTACTCCTAGGTGAAGTGGTTTGATCATGTCTCACTGGGAGGAGACTCTGGAGCAGACCCGAGACACCTAGAGAGATTATGTCTCTCAGATGGCTTGGGAACACCTTGGTGTTCCAGCAGAAGAGCAGGAGGAGGTGGCTGGGAAGAGGGAGGTCTGGGTGTCCCTGCACAGGCTGCTAACCCCGCAACCCGGACCCAGAGAAGCGGCAGAAGATGGATGGATGGATGTTTGACTAAGTCTGATCTAGTAATACTGCTAATGCAAGTTTCAGGTTGCGCCTCTATATTGGTTCTACACATATCATGCTAACCAATTTCACTTTGCTTTGGTGACAAGACATTTAATTTGGCCCACATCTTAGCACGTGTTTGCTACATCTTAATTCTATCTTACACTTGGCATGTGTTTACTGACCTGAAAATACAGAAGAAAACAATGAAGAGGCCCCCATTGGTAGTGAGAAAAGAGGTAGACCAAAAGATCTCTGGGAGAAGCCTTTTTAAATAGTAGTCCTTCTTCCTTCTCCTTAGAATTGCTGCTATCTGCAAAGCACAGCTGAGTGGTAGTCATCGCCTTGTGGGGGAGTAGGTACTCAATTATTGCACACTGACAATTGAGACAAACGTAGCTCAGTTTTATTACAGTTTAAACCTCGAGTCCAAACGACTGCACAGAGGGTAATAAAATTTTCCAAGGGAATGTGGCTGTAGTCACATTAACATGTTTTTGATCCTTGATCTGTTTGCCCACATGCATAACTTGGACTTAGTACCTAAGTGTAACGGGAGCGACGTGTCAGCTAATCATTATTCGTTTTTTCAGAACTACTAAGCCATTTTACTTAGTTAGCCCGCTAACTTTAGCTAGCTTCAGACAGAGCCCAAATACTGTAGGTCAAACGTCCTACCAGGTAAAGAGGGGCGTATATTTTGAAGGAGACCTCCAGAGCACTCCTAGTCACATCGGCAGCTGACTGCACACACGATGGGCTCCATGTATGACCGACTTCGTAGCAGTTATGTGGTAATTTACTGAGCGCAGCCATGTCCGTACACACCGAACCCAGCAGCAGGAAGGTTGTAGCCTAACGCACTGCCGTGCGCGTTCACTGAAAGGGGCGCGGTCACGAGAAAGAGACGTGCACGTGTACGTGTACGGGGCTGATCAGTGACGTTAGAAAGAAGCTGTGAGGTGACCAGATGCTAATAAACTAAATGTGGGACAAACACACACACACATTGTGTGGGACAATGAGACACATTTGCAATTCTGGGAGCTGGTCTGAAATGTTCTTATCTAACTCAAATTTAAAAACACAATGAACTGTGCGGGTTACCGGACTGACACCTGGCATTTAAAGGCCAAATATGTTACATTTGAATGCAACTTTTCAACTGTATTGTTAAGTAAATACAATAAGGATAAGAGGAAGCTTAACTGTGTTATTGTGATCTCATGGACGAATATTTATTTATTTCCCTGTCACTTCAGCTACTGTTCTGTCTGGTAACCATCTCTGGGTAGAGATACATCCACACTGTTTATGAACCTTATCTTTAGCAATGTTTAGCCAGTTATGACTCTATGGGAGTCATAACTGACTCTATGGGAGTCATATGGGAGTCATAACTGGCTCTATGGGCTCTATGGGATGTCCAGTGATTTGGAAATCTTTTTGTAGCCATCTTGTGACTCATACTTTTCAATGATCTTTTCTCTTAGTTGCTTAGTACCGTAGCTTAGAGTGTTCTTTTGTTCTCATATTCACAATGTATATTGGGTTAATATGTTTATAGATATATATTATTATATGCATATTTCTATTTCTGTGTATTTATTTCTAGTATTCATATTTATGTATATTTACCAGTGTTTTCAAGATAAAGAAGTATTCTTATCTTGAGATATAAATACAGCATTATGGATCTATTTATTGCTTTTTATATACACTACCAGTCAAAAGTTCAGACACGCTTGACCATGGTGGAGTATGGCCAAGCGTGTCCAGACTCTTGACTGGTAGTGTATATTTGTGGATGACACAGCAAACTGTGTTCACAGACCCCCATTTCTGAAAGGTTTCCTGAGGCCATGCAGTGATTTCCATGACAGAATTATGCCTGTTTGCAATGCAGTACTGTCTAAAGGCTCAAAGATCACAAGCATCCAGTATTGGTTTCTGGCTGTGTTCCTTGCACACAGAGATCTCCAGATTCTCTGATTCTTTTGATGATATCGTGCACTGGAGATGATGGCAAATTCAATGTCCTTCCATTTTTACACTGAGAACATATTTCTGAAATTGTCTCACAATCTGTAAGCACAAGTTCTGGCAGATTGCTGAACCTCTGCCCATCTGTACTTTAGAGAGACTCTGCCTCTCTAAGGTGCTTGTTTTATACCCGATCACATTATGGACTGTTGCCAATTGACCTAATTAGTTTCAACATGTTCCTGAAGCTGTTTCTTTTGTAACACCACTTACTTTTCCAGCCTTACACTACCAGTCAAAAGTTTGGACACACTTGGCCATAGTGGAGTATGGCCAAGTGTGTCCAACCTTGGCCATAGTGGAGTATGGCCAAGTGTGTCCAACCTTTTGACTGGTAGTGTATCTCTCTCTCTCTCTCTCTCTCTCTCTATCTATCTATCTATATAGATAGATAGATAGATAGATAGATAGATAGATAGATAGATAAAAACCTTATTTGTTATATTCATATATTTAACGGCTTGTCTGCAACTTAAGTTATTTTCCCCTGGGGATTAATAAAGTATTCTGATTCTGATATTGCATCAGGAATACTGATGAGGTGTTTTTATACTACAGTAACTTGACACACAGTAACTACACTCTGGTGATCTCCATTTCACTAATTGGGACACTGCTGGAATCAACTAGCTGGACCTCTGTTGATCAATCCCTTTAAAGGGGGTGAATGTTAATGCAAACATTTATTTTAGACTATATATTTTTAATGAATTGACAGTTTGTAAAACTATTTTCCCTTTGACATGAAAGAAGCTTCTTTTGCATATTCTTGTCAAAAAAGCCTAATTATATTGACCATGATTTCATTTATTAAAGCAACAAAAGGGCAAAACATCCAAAGTGGGGTGAATACATTTTATAGGCATTGTATGGCCATCAGTTAAAGTTTTACTGTAGGTCATCAAAAAGTAACAAGCTGACTTTAGTCACAGGATGACTATGATGAAAACCACCACAAATTAAATGAAGCAGCAGTATTTACCGAGGAGTTTTTCTCTGTTTTACTAGAGTTATTTTTCAATTTTGGCAGGGAGTGACGCAGTGTAGCTTAAAATTGTTCAAATCAACCATGGCTCAAAAAAAGACATGCCAATCTATAGATGTATCCCTCTGGAAATTCAGAGACTTCTAGAAACAGAACAGCAGCTGAAATAAAAGAGAATACAGGAGTATATAAAGACTGTTGCATGACACAATAAGAAAAACCTTTAGCTTCCCTTTATTTATATTATATTCAGTCAGCGAGAGAGTTGGAAAAGTGGCATTAAATTATATTTGGCTGTTACATGCTAAATGCAAATCTGGTAATCTGCATATCTTATTTTATTTTTATTTTTAAGTTAGATATGAAAATTTCAAACTGCCGCCTAGCTTTGCTAAGCATTGTGTCCCAAAATTAATTTGTTGGGATCTGGTCACCCTACTTCTCACAGAAATTTAAAATGTACCTTTAGCTGCTCTCTTGAATTTTCTCCCAAGGGGTCACCACAGTGGATTAGTCTGCATCTATCATTTGGCAGAGATTTTACGCTGGATACCCTTCCTGATGCAAGCCTTCATGGTGAGAGGGGGCTTGTGCCCTCACGTAGAATCAAACCAGGGACTTTTAGCTTGTAAGGTGAATGTGTAAACCTCTACACTCACAGAAACTTAGAAAAAGCTAAAACAAAATCATCCTGAAATCTATAAAATTCGAGTCAGTTTTATTCACAGAGCCAATTCACAACAAAAGCTGCCTCAAAGCACTTTGCTTTGTAAGATAAAGACCCTACCATGGTAAAGAGAAAACTCCAACAATTAGAGGATCCCCTATGAGCAAGCACTTGGCTGCTGTTGGAAGAAGAACTCTCACCTTAAATGGAAGAGACCTCTGGCAGAACCAGGCTCAGGGAGGGACAGCCAATTGGGAGGTAAGGGGAAAGAGAAGAGACAAAAGAAGAGCATAGAGAGCCAAAGACTATGGGAGAGAGAAGACAAAATTTAATGACACACAGAAGTAGCAAATAAATACAGGGGGGTTGAAAAGAAACGCTCAGTGCATCCCGAGAGGTCCCCAAGCAACCTAAGCCTATTGGCCTATACTGCAGAATAACTAGGCCCTAACTATAAACTTTATTAAAAAGGAACGTTTTAAGCCTAATCTTAAAGGTAGAGAGGGTGTCTGTCTCGCAAATACAAACTGATAGCTGGTTCTACCAGAGAAGGGCCTGATAGCTGCAGGCTTTGCCTCCCATTCTATGTACTTTTAGAAACTTTAGGAGCCACAAGTAGGCCTACGCTCTGTAAGAGAAGTGCTATATATTGGGAAAATATGGTCCAATGTGGCAGGGCATCCAGGCGATCACCAACTACAAGACAACATCATCTCCTTGTGACAGTGACGCCTCCCTCCCAGACGCGCTGAATGACTTCTACACTCAGTTTGAGGCACAAAACATCACAGCAGCGAGGAAGTCCACCCCTCCTCCTGATGACCAGGTGCTCTGTCTCACCACGGCTGACGTGAGAAAAACTCTGTGCAGGGTCAACCCACGGAAGTCTGCTGGACCAGACAACATTCCTGGCAGAGTGCTCGGGGAGTGTGCAGAGCAGCTAGCAGATGTCTTCACTGACATCTTCAACATCTCGCTGAGCAGCTCCATCATCCCAACGTGCCTCAAGACAACAACCATCATCCCTGTGCCCAAGAAGTCTATTGGTTTCCTGCCTCAATGACTATCGTCCCGTCGCACTCACACCCATCGTGATGAAATGCTTCGAGAGGCTCGTCATGAGGCACATCAAATCACAACTACCATCCTCACTGGACCCCTTGCAGTTTGCGTATCGTTCTAATCGCTCTACAGACGATGCCATCACCACAACCCTCCATTTGGCCT
>VUQH01017218.1:2748-19171 GCA_015106775.1 Etroplus canarensis | reverse complement strand
CACTTCACATACCTACAAACAATGTGAATACACAGCTCCGCTGAAGGGCCACACACGCAGAGTCAAGTTGACATTTCCTCAAGGTTGTGTGTAATCACTGATTTCTTGCATATAGAAGAATCATTGTTGGCATGTCGCAGAAACACTTGTGATTTGTAGCAGATCAGTCATCTGTAATACAATTCAAATCTATTAGATCTAAACCCAGTGGCTTTCAGGCCTGTGACCTTGGCTATATGCTGCTCCAGAGGCTCATTTTCAAAGCAAGTACTGTTTACTTGTTGGTCATTTGATTTGTTGGCGGCATTTGCCTGGAATGTGAATGTGGACTCAGATGCAAGTTGTGATGTTCAAGGTTACGGTTTGTCTTTGGGCTTTATATTTTCCTCCCAGATTTAAGCCATTTATAGGAGGATAAGCATAATAGCTATGTCATTTTAAGGGGAGTAATACAGCACATTAGCACATTAACTACTGTCAAATGTCAGGGGTATCAGTAATCAATAGATGAATGGGGGGAAAAAAAATGCAAGAGCATGGTGAATAGCAAAGCATTGTGTGGGCAACTATAGGCTACAGGTACCCCTGGTGAAGGCAGCAAGGCTACGTAACAGTGACAGTCCAGTCACATTTCTTGCCCCCTGGCTATTCTGTGCATTTAGCCCCTGATGCTTTAATCCACCACCTTCCTATCATTCAAGATCCAGCAATGGGTTGTCCTGCTATAATTGTGTTTTATCGATTCTGGCCTTGGTCTGACGCCTGGATATCTCCTGTAAATGGAGCTGCACCGATACAGCGGGTTTACCTGTATAAATATTTCAATAAAAAGAGGCTATGGGTATTACAACCCCCACTCCCTTCAATGCCAGAGCTATTGATAGTGCCAACTCGCAAGCTAATGCGGACCCACATTAATACCCGGGTTCAGAAGAGGCTGGCTCCAGTTGAGGTGAAGAGAAAAATTACACCGGCTTAGCGTTGATGTGTTATTGAATTTTCCTCTAAATATATTCCATCTCCTAGGCTCAGTGCTTAAATGACAGACAGACAGGCTACTATGCTAATTCTGGCACCAAGTACAAAGGTCCTAAACAGGGATAATGTGATGAAATCTGCTTCCAAACAGCTCTGAATTTAATGGCATGGTCCCTACAGGTTTGTAAGAGAGGTGCAACGACTGGCTGCCTTTGAACTGCAAGTCCTTTGTTCCCTGACTGACCGTCGAGATGGACAACAAAGTGAATCATCCTCCACTCATCCTCTCCAGACATGAATTATAAACGCTACCTCTCCTCCCCTCCCTTTTTTTTTCTCCTTTTACACCTTTTATTTTCCCTTAAGACCTTTTCTTTTTTAGTCTTTAAAGCCTTTGGGTCGCTGCTGCTTGCTGCTCGTCTGTGTGCGAGGCCTTCCCATCTGTCAGCCTGTTGGATGCACAGTGGGCTTTGTGAATGAAATGAAGCGAGAAGCCGCCTTTTGCCGGGTCCCTCGATTGCTTTAGAACACCGAGCCACCCACAGTACTCTCCCCAGCCTCTTTCACTCGCTATCTACATCTTCAGGGCATCTACAAAGTGCCCTCTGCCCAGCGGGAGTGACAGAGAGTAATAAGAAAACAGCTTAAGAGGCATGTGTTCAGGAGCTTTCATTGTGGTTTATTGTGTGTGTCAGTGTGAGTGTCTGCGTTCATGTCTCAGGTGATGTCTCAACAATGAAGTGAATGGACTGCTGTGACACCACAAATCATTAATAATGAATTGAAGCTTGGAATCTCAGATGTCGAGCGGACGTCCAGTCAACAACTGAGAAGGCTTTGCCCCAGAAATTCCCTCAACCACAAACATATTGGCCTAACTGGCCATCAGCAGCAGTTACCTCACGCACCCTCAAACATCCCCCTGCTCTCTCTTCTACATACTTGCTCATCTTTCAAGAAAACGCAGCTGTGCTCTGACTTGTATTCATCAATTAAGCATGCTTATTGTGGTACAAAACAAAGATTCTTCTAAAAGAATAACACTCCCCTTGTTGCTCCTTGATTCATGGTTAATGTTTTGATGTAATATACATTAAATCTTAGACTTACTTACAAGATGTGTGTTATTCTTTTTTGCTTTTGTTTTTCTATTTTTGTGTTTTATTTTGGATTTTTTTTGTGTTTGTTTGTTTATTTCCCCCACCCCCTTTAGCTATATGATGCAAGTATTTCTACACTGGCGATTATTTGTGATTTATAACTCTGCTCAACTTATCCAAGCACACCGCCTTGATGTGCCTACCGCTTCTGCTGTATGTGTCAAAAAATGCCTTCATTATGTTTGCTTTGCTTGTGCTTTTTCTTCTTGTCTCTGAAAGCAGGGCAGCTCATTTTGAAGAATTAAATTTGGCCTGCTTAGGCAGAGGTGTAGCTGCACCGTGGGACATGCTGGGTTGGGGTCAGGCTGTGAAGTCAGGGGGAAAAGTGGTGCACGTGCATAAATTAACACCTGAGCTCGAGTGGCTGGAATGCATTGTACCCTGCTGCATCTGTGGAAAGAAATTGAGATTAGCATCTGGATGCACAGCACCCAGCCATTAGAATACTGGGGCAACACAACAGTGTTTATGTGAATGTGTGTGTCATTTTGTAAGAATTGCCGTATCTCCATCACCTATCTCTAAAGGAGGCATTCAGAAATGGTGAACCTGCCTCGCCCAGCTGTGTTTGTTTGGTTGTTAGTTTTGTTTTTCTTTATTAACTTTCTTTATGCGTCACCCTGAAAAATATTTTATTACGCTCATTTTGATGCAGCTGACTTGCCTGATTCTCCTCTGACTCATTTCAATGCGGATAATGTTACTCAGGGGTTCTGTTGTATCAACACATGCTGTTGGATAGAATTGGTGTCTGGCTAATAGACTATAGGAGTTAACATGGAGTAGGCCCCGTTGTTATCGAGTGTTTCATATTGGTAGGAGTAAGTGCTGTAGGAAGTAATAGACTTGGTGGTTGCTATCGGTCCCTGGGGCTGCAGGAGGCAATCATCTAACTAAATGAGAGTGAGACACAGACAGAGAGAGAGACGGGCTTCCCTCTGGAAAGACTATTGATGGCTGACAAATCACTGCTTTTGATGTGCATTTCAAAGTGTGCCCTAACATCTACATTCTTTTATTTATTCACGGAGTTATTTATTTAATTTGCTGCATCGTGCCATAGTTTTACTACAGGTTTGGATTATGATCAGAGCTTGAAGAATCAAACTGAACCTCAGGCCGTTAGGCATAGTGCACTCACTTGGCCTTGTCATTAGGCAGGAATATTTAGCGAGCGCATGCTTGAGAACTAATTACCAAGCTGTCTCGCTCATGCGCCCCCACCTCCACTCACCAAGGAAATGAGGGGCTACGAGCAAAGTACGCGTGGATGGGTGAGACAGCGGGGCTAAAGAGGGACAGGAGTGAAGTCATCTTGACATGATAAACACAGAGACAGAGCTGAATTTATCAGACACGACAGGGCTGTGTTGTAAATTGCAACAGGCCTAAGCCCATTTACATCAAGTGATTGAAGTAGGTGTCCTTCCCACACACATACCGAAGTCAACATGATGTGTGTGTATCTGTGTGCATTTGGACAGGCTTTATTGAACTTATGCCGTCTCAGACAACTGATGTTTAAAACTCTCAGCCTAGGACAGACTAGAATTAAAGTGACCCGGAGGTGCTGCAACAAAATGAAGGCCTCAATTCTATATTTGGTTTTGTGTATGTCCATCTTTGATGCATTCGTCTTTACAGACATCTCAGTGGAGGAAAAGAGCCTGAAAAGGATTTTGATGCAGAAAGCCAACAAAAGAAAAAGAGGGAACCACTGAGCAGGAGATCAGCAAATAAGTTTGGAACCGCCACGTCACCCACCGGGTCAAAACTGGTAGCGGTACGACTGCAAAAACTGGGCTGTAGACGGTCAGATGTTGACACTGTTTCAACACAGAAAAGAGGTCGGACCAGACCGGCTTTTACAGAGTAAGTATCATAGATCAGATTATTTCAATAAAGGAATTAAGTGCACCCTTCTTTGCATTTTCAAAACGACCCTGAATTGGATAAGCAGAAGAAAATGAATGAGAATGAATGAATGAATGAATGAATGAATAGTGTATGGCTATGAACACACGTCCACACAACTTCCTCTCCGCATACTTCCAGAAACCTGTCTTTTTAAGAAATAAACACTTTTAACAAATCATTTTTATGCACATCTAAAATCCATCTCATTTGTTGAATGGTGAACTTAACACAACAGACTGTCAGAAGCATCACCTCTGTCCCGGATGTCAGTGTTATAAAAGCAGAGATGCTATTGTGTAAAGCAAGAAATGACAAAGCTCAGTGGGATCTGTGAAGTGCTACAGAGGTGAGGGTTGTGGGTTTGAAATGCCTTTGCAGTTTATATTATTTTCCTACTCAGTCTTTTTATTTTATTCATTTGGCTTCATTCTAATCAATAAAGAAAAGCAATTATTGAACACAAACTTCTAGAAAGTCTAACAACAACGCGGAGGCAACAATTAAAAACTACATCCCTCCAGCATGTAGCTACATTGCGACATCCGTTCAACATTCATTTTGGAATTATTTTTCAATCATGACACGACGTTGACAGAAAACCTCCAGACGATGTGTTTCCAAGAAGGCTGCCCATGAGCACATTTCGAGGGTTCCAGTTGCTGGTGAGAGCCTTGCAAAACAAAGGCTGCGAGACGGATGCCTGATCGGCCTGCCAGATTTCATGCAGCTATGCTTGCTTGATGGTTGCCCATTTTAGTAAAGCTGTGGACTTTTCAATGCCAATCCTAAGCGGAGTCATCAGAAGCTTAGCTGCTAGTTAGCAGCCCTGGCAAATTTTCTTGATAACCAACTTGTACATATGTAACCATATTATGTAGCACCACAACACAACAAGCAAACCAACACTACTCACCAGTCTAAAAGCCAGAATGTCAGCACTGCATATTTGCGTCTCCCTTTTACCTTGTAAAGCTCTCAAAGGACCAAAAGCTGCTCTCACCCATCTTCCTGTTCATTCACTTTTCACTTTTCTCCCTGTAGCCAACACCCTACTCCCACGTGCTCTACATGGACAGAAGTGTTGGGCCACACCTTTCGGTCATTGAATTCAGGTGTTTCATTCAGTCCCATGGCCACAGGTGTAGAAAATTAAACACCTAGCCATGCAGTGTGCCTTTACAAACATTTGTGGAAGAATGGGTCATTCTAAAGAGCTAACTGAATACAAGAGTGGTACTGTTGATGAATGACAGGAGAACATTACGTTCTACGCTGGATTGTGTCACCTGTAAAATTTGGTGGATGAGGGATAAGGGGGATAATGTTATGTTTTTTTTGTTTTCTTTCTGGGGTTGGCTTGGGCCCCTTAGTTCCAGCAAAGGGAAATCCTAGTACTTCAGCTTATCAAGACAATTTGGAAACTTCCATGCTTCCAGCTTTGTGGGAAAGGCCTTTTTCTGTCCTAGTATGACAGAAGGTCCATAAAGAAACAGAGTTATTTATTTAATTTGCTGCATCGTGCCATAGTTTTACTACAGGTTTGGATCATGATCAGAGCTTGAAGAATCAAACTGAACCTCAGGTCGTTAGGCATAGTGCACTCAATTGGCCTTGTCATTAGGCAGGAATACTTAGCTGGATGATATGTTTGATTTGAAAGTACTTGACTAGCCCATGCTGAGCCTTTACCTCCACCCCATCCAACACCTTTGGGATGAGGGAGCACAGCAGTGACAAGCCAGGTCCTCTCATCTACTATCATTATCTCACCTCACAAATGCTCTTCTGGATAAATGTGCACAAATTCCCCCAGACACTCTAAAATCTTGTAGAAAGCTTTCCCAGAAGAGTGTAAGCTGTTACGGCTGCAAAGGTGGGGGCCAACTCCATTCTAATGCCTATGGATTTAGAATAGGATATCGTAAAAGCTCCTGTTGGTTTGATGTCCATATAGTGTATTTCCCTTAGTTGCACTGGGTTGAACCATCATCCAACTTGGTAGCCATGTAGAAACACCTCTGAGCATTTATGTGGACAGTTGTTTTAAAGCATTATACAAACTATCTTTCTCACATTGGTTGCCGGGACATAAATACTACCTGTATAAAATTACTACTCAAATCTGGAAAGGAAAAAAACTCTCAAAAACTTTTTTTTTCTGATTTTACCCCAAAATAAGGCTTTACAAGTTCTGTTCCCCTAGAAGTCACACTTCTACCACTAATTTGCTCCTACGGATTTCAATTCAGGAATCTTTGTATGCCATGTCTCTCTCCTATAATTTCTCTGGTTAAGCTCTCAAGGCTACCATGTAGAACAGAATAGAATAGAATAGAGGGTGTTTTAGTGAAGAAAATCTATATTCTTTGCAATTCTTAACCAAACAGCCCAACAGCAGTCTAACTCTTGGGGGATAACTCCTGCACTCACATTGAACATTCCACAAGAGTAATGTGAATTGATTAAATCCCCAACGATTCTTCAGCGTGGTGTGGGTGTGTGTGCGCGCATGTGTGTGTGTGTGTGTGTATACAGTATTGCTATAGGCAAATGCCCTGATTCATGAGACAGTAGAGTGAGAGTCAGTGCAGTTAAGAAAAAAAGCAAACGTCCTTGTGGATATAGATGCATGGCTGAATATCACATGGCCAGTTATTATTCCCTAGACCATTTATTACCCTGTCCGCTTTCCATCTCATCTATTATTCATTACACAATCATTTAGCTAAGTGCAGTGATTACTTAAATGTTTAATGCTGCCATAATCAATATTGGCCCGAACCTTACAGGTGGACCCAGTTTTTCTAGCATTAAAGTCCCATCACCTATTGAGTCGATCCGGTTAAATTGCACATGGTTACAGTAATCGTCCCCATTAAAAAGGTCCTTTTATCAATGGCAGTGCAGACATGTGTTATGATAATAGTTAATTTTTGTCTTTTCCATTCAGGTTATCCGAAACAGCACTCACACTTTTCTGTGAGGGCAGTGCAACAAGATAATTGGTCTATTCTAAAGTTGGCTGGCTGAAATGTCTCTGCTAAACTCTATTAATGGTTGCCAAATCAGTCAACGAAGAAAAATTCACTTATAAAAACAGAAATTTTCCACTCCCACATAATGACATAATGAACATTGTGGTTGCCTTATTAAAGGAATTTTTCATTTTAATGATGACTCTGTTGAGAAGAGGTCTATCAAAAAGAAATAAAGTGTATTATCTTGATGCATCAACCCATGTATCACCCAGTCCACCATTTGTGCTCGCTCCAGGAATTTCTTACACAGTCAAATCTGATAGCAGCTGCAAGACACAGCCAAGGTGTGACATTCACATTTGCTCTCTGTTCACATTGATACATATGCCAGAAACATGCACTTGCCACGTGGATTGTGTGTCAGTGTCACAGCCTGGCTTATAGCACCTTAATCATATGATACATATGTAAGGAGTGGTGGTAGGCCAATTGTATTCCCTTTGCATTACTTTCACTGATAATCCCACCTCAAGGAAAGAGCCTGGGATAAGAAATGAAATACAGCTTTATGTCGATGTCCCAGAGCTCACTGGTGGCATGGATTTATCACAAAGGATTTAAATGTATCACCCTGTCCTCTTTGAAGGCTTTACTCTGTTCCTGTAGTGTTTTAGTTGAACACTATCCTACAAGATAAATGATAATTAGTGAAGCTTTGGTCTCTAAAGTGTTGATTCACTGATGGTCTTTTGGCATTAAAAAACTACTTTTCAGGATTTACTTAAAAGGCACAGAGTCAATTTTGCTACTGAAAGGCAGTGACAGTTCTGCAGCTGTCCTTATTTGATATGTCTTTGCAGGAATTTCCTTGTCAGAGTGCAACATTTTGAGAAGAGAGTATTTAAATGAGTCATACAAATGTGATTTACAAAGGTCTTTGGCAGGCAATTTAACGCAAATTGCACACGGGTGTAACACTTGCTTTTTGGTTAATCAGAGCAAAAAAAACGTTACTTTTGCATGCTGTTTTGAAACAGGTATGATAACAGAGACTTAGTTTTGAACTGCTGCATTAGCTTTCTGTTTTGTCTATTCCTATGTCAAAATCATGTTTGGTTGGATGAATGGATAAATGGATGGTTTAAACTGCATTAGCAATCAAAGCTTCTCAGAACAGTGTGCATACATGAATTTAGCATACTCCAAGACGCTACACCCAGTTTCATATAATGTATGATTTTTTTTGTGCAAAATTGTATTACTGAAAAGTGCCTGTATTTTCATCCTTCAGATATAACCCATAGCATAAATATGGGTTTACTAAAATTACTTACTTAGCACTTCCAGAGATAGACATAAATATTCTGCGTAATCTCATACTATTAATAAGATGTGAGATTACGCAGAGGTTTTTGAATTTTTCAATCAGGATTTAGAGCCATGTCTCCTTCATCGGGACATTGTTTTTAGAGGGCCTCTTCTTCAGGTTTGTCTACTTATTGTAAGATGAAAATTGTGAATTTACCGGTCATGTTCATACCCTCACCTATGGCCATGAGCTCTGGGTAGCGACCAAAAGAATGAGGTCGCAGATACAAGCAGCAGAAGTAAGCTTCCTTGGAATAGTGTCTGGGCTCTCCCTTAGAGATAGGGTGAGATGCTCAGTTATTCAGAAATGACTCAGAGTAGAGCTGCTACTCCTCCAAATTGAAAGGAGCTGGTTAAGGTGTTGCAGGCATCTGACTAAGATACCTCCTGGATGCCTTTTAGGTACAGTGTTTTGGGCAGGTCCTACTGGGAGGAAGCCTTGGGACAGACCCAGGACATGCTGGACAGATTTTGTCTCACGGCTGGCTTTAGAACACCTCAGCATCTTCCTAGAAGAGCTGAAAGTAATGTCTGGGGACAGGCATGGCTAGACATCTCTGCTTAGATTACTGCTTCTGGGACTACAGTACCTGGCACTGGATGGATGGATGGATGGATACTTAGCAGGATTTTTTAAGGAATAAAGAACTTTGATATTGGGAGGTCAGTGTCAACTGAGGAGACCAGTTGCTGGACCTTTGGGAGAAGAATGTCATCCCATTCTTGCCTGATAGTGGATTTGAGTTGCTCAACAGTACTAGGTCTTCTTTGTTCTATTTTGCACTTTATGTTTTCAGCTGGTCAAAGGTCTGGACTGTAGGCAGACTCATCAACTCCAAAGCCATGCTATTGTAATAGCTGCAGTACGTGGGCTGACATTGTCTTGTTAAAATATGCCAGACCTTTCCCCAAAAAGCCATCATCTTTTCTGAGACATGTGACTGCCATCAAATTCAAGATGAACTAGTATTTTTCATGAAATAGTAAATTGTCTCACTTTCAACATTCGACATGTTTTCTATTTTCTTTGATGGAAAAAATATTGATGTATGGGATTTGCAAATAATTGTATTGTGTTTTTATTTGTATTTTCCACATAGTCCTAACCTTTTTGGAATTGAGGTTGTAAAACCCAGATTGTAGAAGTGTTCTGTCTCTTGGCATTGCTTACAGAGAACATTAAATCAGGAAAATGTATTTAATATCAACTTAGCCAAAAACTGCCTGTTTCCACATTTCTTCCACTACCCGAATGTCATTCTTGAGTATTATGTTTGAAATTATTTAATTTTTTTAAAATTAAAAGCTCAAAGCAGCTGTCAAATTTTGTCTTTTTACATTTTTAAACATTTTTTTAAAAAATTCTTTAAATGTCATCTTTGTGCACCTTCTTTTTTTTTGCCTGGTGTCAATATCTGGATCCTGATTCTGGAGTAAATCTATCAGCACAGACCAACCAAAAATGGACCCAGCAGATGCTTTAGTTAATGAGGAACTTTAAAAGTTATCTTACAAAAGGAAAGGGAATATAAAAACGCACCTCTGTCAGCTGTACACAAGGAAGTGTCTCTTAAACTTCAGCCTTAGGCCCAGTCCTTAGAGATGTCTCACCACCGGTTCTGTCTGCTCGCCCTTCCTCTGGTCAATTCTTCTGAGCAGCATTGCCCATCTGACCTTCCTCAAAGCTCTACTTCTGATCAGTCCTGCCTTTCCGCTTGGCTGAGGGGCCATCCACCCAAGGTCTATGGCTGTCCTTCTTTCCCAACAGGGGTTGGAGACCAATCTCATTGACCAGGAGAACATGGGGAAAGCAGCAAAGAGAATGCCAATTTCCACCGAAACCATATTAATTTCTGCAAACCAAACTGCAGCCCATCTAAATTGTGTAAAAAACAATTGCATAAAATTAAACAAGAAAATAGCTTTAAAGAACAAGCTTCAGCGAGCACTTACATCAGTGGGCAGTGTTTAAAATCCTCCCTGATGCCTTCCTGCTTGTGCCAAATATTAAAATTCTGTTTTATCTTCCAAAAGGGCAAAAGGCATGGACCCAAGCCAAAGCTATAACTGGCATAATTCTTGAAACACTTCAAATAAAAATCTTAACTGTTCAGACAGATCTCTCTTTATCTTCATAACCAAAGAGGAGGGGAATAAGTCTTTACGTAGCAGGATTTTTATGGCATTTCGAAGCTACTTAGAGAAGAACTGGCATCTACTTGGCAGGATCACTTAAACAATAAGTGTTTAAAAGTCAGAAATGACTAAGTACATTCTTAAGAGTACACATATCTTTGCTTTTGGTCCTAATTAAAGGAGAGCATTTGCACTATTAGCACAAGCACTGCAAATTAATGGACATTGTGCCAAGAAGTACAACCCTTAAAGAAATAGTTTCAAAGAAGCTCTTTGTCTGTTATGTCATGACCGCAATTAACATGTCTGTGAAAGTAAATTCACATGCATGGATTTTAATGGTTCAGTCAGACAACAAATCTTACACCATGCTCCCTCGTATGCAATTAGAAATCAGTGTGGGTTGAGCAGCAGCAAACATTCAGACTGTGATGTCAAGAAAGGAGTAGAGATAGAAATAATGGCTCTGTGATGTAGACCCGAGCTCCATTAGACAACAGCATTAATTCCCAGTAGCATCTGCAGGCCCAGCTGTATGTGCAGACCACTGAGAACTTCAACCCTTTATCAATATGAATACAAAATGTGAGTGTATATTTGTGTGTGTGAGCAAGTCTAGAGGAGTTTTCAGCGAAGCGGTAATGAATGTCTCTCTGGTGGATCAGCATGTAAACACTGGAGGAGAGTGAACTCTGGCAACAGCCATTCCCATTTGGCTCAATTAGGCCCGAAACTGAGACAATCAATGGTGCTGGTCTTTCTGCCAGTCCGCCTGTTGGCGACGGCGCTGCACTCAGTAAAACAAAATGGGAATAATCAAAGTCCATAATTAGTTGGCCTGAGAGGGTGCAGGAGTACGTTATCACTCGGCTATAACCAGCGACAGTGCAGTGACAATGGCGGTGCAGGCTGTACATAGAGATGAATGCACACAGCCTCGAGGAAAAAGGACAAAATAAAACACAGTGTGTGTGCTCTGTGCAATATAGTTACCCCACTGTTGCACTAACAGAAACCTTCTACTAAAGACAAGCAATGGCCCAAAACTCTGTTTGGCGACAAATGAAACACCAAGAGAGATGATGGGATATGATGAAAAGTAATGGTCTTCTCTTTTCCTTCTTTTTTCTTCTTTTTTTTTTGATCAAGGGATCACTCAGTCAGGGAGTGGAGACAGATACGACACACTGGGAACGAAACTGAGAAAAGTAAGAATGAGAGTTAAACTAAAATGAGTAGTGTGAATAAGGGTCTCCTTCAAAGTGGTTGTGATCTGGGTATTTTACAACCTAAGATGTGCGAATATGGAGACAATATTGGGGAAAAAGATTCAAGATTCTCAGGAAGTATATGTGACAGTTCCAGACAAGAATAGGAAGCTGATGGATGCCTGATCTGCAGACAGATCCAGAACTAGGAATATCAGAACTATGCTGCCCTCAGCAAGCTCAACTCTATATTCAATATACAGATTTTCTAGGGTGATGTAAGTCATTTGTCATGTTTAGTATGTCCTGCCTGTATAGTAGCTTTTTTTGCTTTTGGACCCACTCTGCCCAACAAATTTCTGGTCAAAGTGAACCTCAATACCTGGTGACTTAAGCCAGGTTTTAGTTTACCAAAATGTAGCTGGTTTGCGCATTTGCCTTACAAGCAAAAGGTCCCTGTTTCTTTTCCAGGTGGGGACACACCCCTCTCACCATGAAGGGTTGTGTAAGGAAGGGCATCCGGTGTAAAACCTCTGCCAAATTACCAATACAGTTTAATCCGCTGTGGTGACCCCTTGGTGGAAAATACAAGGGAGCAGCCAAAAGGTACATCACTGTGAAAAATTTACCAAATATTGATATTGAACATGAGGTTTGCAGCAAGAAAATTATCTCATTTTTATTATCATTTTATTATCTTTAAGTTAGATGTTAATTTAAAGTTGCATTTTTTTTCTATACACCTAGAGGCAGCTAAACAAGCTTTAAACATAACATCGCTAATCTAAAGAAGTTGTTATGGGTGGTATAGCATCCACATCACTGTAGATGCTACACTAATCCTTGTGTCAATCTCAATCTCCATTCTCTCCTTACTTGAGAAGACCTCAAGATACTTAAACCACAAACTTGGGGCAGCAACTTCTTTCCAGTCCAGAGTGGGCACACCACTTTTCTCCTGCTGAGAATGATGTCCTCAGACTTGGAGGTGCTAATTCTCATCCCACCCACTTCACATATGCCTACAAACCTTCACAATGCACTCTGGAGGCTATGGTTTGATGAAGCCAACAGAGCCATATCATCTGCAAAAAACAGAAACGAGATCTTGAGACCATCAAAGCCAACGCCCTCCGAGAACAGGATAGAGACTTTAAAAAAAAAGATTATGAATCAGGCGTACAGACTACAACTACCTCATTTCACCTCACACTTCCTCCTTATCACTGATTTACATGCCTGACAAAGTATCATCTTCCCTCATAAAAAGTCAGCAGCACTGATTACAGTAGTTACAAGGTATGATTGTGAACTTTTATCCTGCCATTATATATTGAAAAATGGTTTTCATTTAGGTTGATGATGAACTTGGTCACTTATAGTACATCACTTTCAGTGAGAACACTTGCAGGGGACACTACGCCTGATGATGACACTGGGTAAAACAATGGCCATTGGATTGTGTTGTTGCAGTGGGAATGATGAGAAGGGGAAGGTGATGCTGGCACAGCACTGGGTCACTCTGCCCCTGGCATTCTCACAGAAGGTGGTGGGCTTAATGATGAGGAAGATTGCCTCTGTGTAAATGTCTGCCAAAATGAAGTTGGATGGAGTGTTGTGTGTTTGTGTGTGTGTATGTTAGGCGGATGTTAGATGCCATGGTATCTGGCCCCAAATCAGAAAAATGGATTGGCAACATAATATTCTCTCAGTCCCCACACTCCTATATATATACAAACAACAGCAATTAATTCATGTCCACACATATAAACACATAAAGGTGGATTTATTTATGGAACTCTCAAAAGTACTGGAATACACTGAAAACTTGACATATGTAGATACATTTAATGTTGAATTCTGTCCAAAATGTTTTAACTGGAAATATTTCTACTAAAGATTCACTTAGACAACTATTATTTTTGAACACCAGTAATTTTTATGTTAGTTTGCATATTACTAACCATGTGAGAAGCTGAAAAATACTCGTGGGCTCATAAACTGCTCAAAAACACCTCAAAGATGGTGTCTGGCTTTGAACATCGTGTAGACAGAAAATTACATGATAACTGTGTTTTTCTGCAACAAGATCTGGTGATAATTGAAAACCATCCTCAAATGTGTCATTCATTATTTCATATCAAATATGGTTAAGCAGCTAAACAAGAAAAAAAATGCTATTTGAACCTACAGCCATGCCAACGAGCTCAGTATATAATGTTTTGAGGGAGTTGCTTGAATCTTTCAGCTGGTAGGGTCAGAATATGGTGTAAACAACATGAAAAGTATGGATCGGTCCTGCCTTATATCAACAGTTCAGGGTGGAGGTGGTGGTGTAATGTGTGGGGGATATTTTCTTGGCACACTTTGGCTCCCTCGGTACCAATGGGCTTTGTTTAAACACCACAGCCTACCTGAGTATTGCTGCGGACCATGTACATCCCTTTATGACCCCATTGTATCCAGCTTCTGATAACTGCTTCCAACAGGATATTGAGCCATGTCACAGAGCTCAAATGATCTCATCAGTTCAAATTCTTTCAGAAGTTTTCTGATGACTCTGCAGTAGTGGGGTGCATCAGAGAGTGTGGTGAGGAAGCGTATAGGACTGTAGTGGGCAAATTTTTCAAGTGGTGCAAACAGAACCATCTGCAGCTTAACGTGACATAGGCTAAAAGAACTGGTTGTGGACATGACCAAAGACCAAAACACCAGTGACCCCTGTTTCTATCAATGGGGTCTGTGTGTTGATAGTAGAGGATTACAAAAACCTTGATGGTCACATTTACAATGAACTGGACTTCAATAAACACACAGAAGCCATCTACACGAAGGGCCAGAGCCATCCCTAGTTTCATAAATGACTTAGATCCTTCAAATATCTGCCTGAAGATGCTCAGTGGTAGCCAGTGCCTTCCTCTATGCTGCTGTGTGCTGGGGTAGCAGACAGAGAGTAGGAGACACCAACATACTCAAGAAACTGATCCGCATGTACAGTAACATTGTGGGTGTGGAGCCACACTATCTGACAGTGGTGTCAGAAAGGAGGATGCTGTCCAATATTAGATAATCTTTCACACCCTCTCCATTACGTGCTGGACAGGTGCAGGAGCTCCCTGTGATACCTTGACCAGTTTCTTTGAATGCCACATCTTGTACATATTGTAAACATTGTTTAACTTCAAGCTATTTATGTTGCATTTTGCAATTTTTACAGGCATGTTTACTTTAACCTTCATTTTCTTCCTTTCAAATTTATATTTATTTATATATAACTGAGCATCTGTAACAAAATGCTATGTTCTCCCAGGATTATTAAAGTATTCTGATTCTGATTCCTCTCAAAATAGTTTCTTGAACATGACAAATAGTGCACTGCACTCAAATGCCCTCCACAGTCACCAGCTCTCAATCCAACAGAGAAGTTTGAGATGTGGTGGAACGGGAGATTGAGTTGCTGCAGACAACATATCTGCAGCAACTCAGTCTCCCATTGACATGCTATCATGTAGCATCTGCACAAGCCAAAACTATACCGTCTCTGTAGTTTACTGGCTTATACATTTGCCTTGGAAGCAAAAAGACCCTGTGTCAAGTCTAGCTGGGGACACAAGCCTCTTCCACCATAGGAGGGTTGCATCAGAAAGGGCATCTGGTATAAAAAAATCTCTGCCATTTACCAATACTGATTCATCTGCTATGGTAACCCCTTAGGGAAATTGGTGCAGACAAAGGTGTTTTCATTTATATATAATTTTTGTTTGTTTTGTTCTTGTTTTTTAAGAATGGTGTAGTCAAGGACTGACTGAGACTGCAGATGGCCTGTGTTTACTCTGAAATGTGACACTGCTGGCTCTCTTCCAGCTCACCTGAGACTGCTGACTTTAAGTTGGCTTGTTATTTCTTTGCCCAAATGACTGTAGCATCTGCACACTATAAATCACTTAATTCACAAACATAATTAGGCATTGTACTGGGATCACTGTCTGTTTCAAATATGCCAACTGGAAGACAGAAATACATGTCCATGTCTACAGTGCTGTGTTATAAAGCTGCTGAAAGGAGGAGACTATTTAAATCAAAGCAGGCCCGCCTTGCATCCCAAGCATGGATTTGTGGGGATAATAGAGCCACTGAATGCAGAGCAGCTAGCAATAAGGATCTGCACCACATGAATAAAAATGGAGTGTGCTCCTTGGCCCAATCATAAAAAGGGCCTGTGCGTGCGCAACTGTCATTTCAGTAGGAACTGAAAACTGATAATGTGAGATAATGTTGAGAAACACAAGTACTTCCTGCTGGGTGTAGTTAAGCACCTAAATAACACAAACACAGTGTTCATTTGCCTTGACCCCATGTGCAGCGCATCCGAGAAGGTGTTTCAGGACAAGAATGGACAGATAAAGCATGTTGCCTTCCAAGTTATCAGGTTTCTTTGTCTCCCCATTGGCATGAATAATAAAGGACATTCACCTTGTTTATCTTTCAATTCAATATTTACTCCTTGTCAGATGCATTTGGGGGCTTTTCATCATCACCGCTCTCCAAGCACAGTGTTTTCCTCTATGGCATTCATCCTCACTGTTAATGTTTGATGAACACAACAATAAAGTGTTGGGGGGGTGTGGGGGGGGTGTCTACCTGTGTCTCTTTTTTTTTTTTTTTTTCTTTCCTTTTT
>VUQH01017217.1:2739-14376 GCA_015106775.1 Etroplus canarensis | reverse complement strand
ACACTGATGTTGGACAAATGGGCCTGGCTCACAATCTCCGTTCTAGTTCATCCCAAAGGTGTTAAATGGGGTTGAGTTCAAGGCTCTGTTGAGTTCTTCCACACCAAACTTATCCAACCATGCCTTCATGGACCATCTACAGCTTTAACAGCTTCCATGTTTTTGGGAAGGCTTTCTACAAGATTTTGGAGTCATCCAAAAGAGCAGTTCTGAGATCGGACACTGATGTTGGATGAGCGGGCCTGGCTTGCAATCACCATTCTAGTCGATCCCACTGGTGTTGGACAGAGTTGAGGTCAGGGCTCTGTGTGGGTAAGTCAAGGGCTTCCACGCCAAATTCATCCATCCATGCCTTTATGGAGTTTTCTTTGATCGCTGGGGCACAGTCACACCAGAACAGAAAAGGACCTTCACCAAACTTTTCCCACAAATTTGGAAATATAGAATTGTCCAAAATGTCTTGGTAAGCTGAAGTATTAAGACTTCCCTTGACAAGAACTATCATCCCTCCACCAACCTTACAGCTGGCACAATGCAGTCAGGCAGATAACATTCATCAAACCCAGACTCGTCCATTAGAATTCCAGATAGCGAATTTTGATTCGGCATGCCACATAACACATTCCCACTGCTCCAAAGTCCAGTGGCAGTGTGGTTTACACCATTCCATCAACACTTGGCAATATGCTCGGTGATGTAAGGCTTGCATGTAGCCATGGAAACCCATGCCGTGAAGCTCCCAGCACAGGTTTTTGTGCTGATGTTAATGCCAGAGGAGGTTTGGAACTCAGTAGTTGGTAACTTTAATGCACTATGCACCTCAGCACCCCGCTTTGTAACTTTATGTGGTCTACCACTTCATAGCTGGGTTGTGGCAGTTCCTAAACCCTTGTACTTTGCAACAACATTCCTTACAGTTGAATGCTGAATGTAAGAGGGAAGAAGTTCCATGAACTGACTTGCAACAGTAGCATCCTATGCTTGAATTCAGTGAGCTCTTTAGAATGACCCAGTCCTTCACAAATGTTTGTAAAGGCAGGCTGCATGGCTACATGCTTGATTTTATACACCTGTGGCAATGGGACTGAATTAAACACCTGAATTTAATGATTGGGGCCCTGTCACGCTATGACTCTTTAACAAGCGTATGCTGACGAATCCAAATTCCTCTAAAACGCTGGCATACACAGAAAAGCAGTGTTAAATAGATGAATACATAATGTATTGCTAACATATATAAAATGTAATACCAACTAATGCTAGCGTATAGCTTGAAGCCCATTTACACCACTTCCCTAAACGCAGTACATACGCCATTATACGGTAGCTGTGTGTTAGAAACACGTTCAGTACGATTGGAACACGTCAAATACGTCTACAAATGTCAATATGCATTGGAGGTCAGTTCAATATATGCTACTCATAGGTTAAAAACATGAAACTCATAGGTTATTAATACGTTCTGGCTACGCTACACATTATTTCCACGTATTTCGACATATGAGTAACATGAGTAAACGTATGCATAGCTTACCTCCAACATACGGTCCACGTATATGCGGGACGTATGAGCCACACGCTGGCAAATGTCGCAAATTTTGTGCATGCTCAAAATTTTCCGGCAACCTTGCCGTACTACCGCGTATATCGGTGTACTTCAGCGTGCTCTTAACTTTCCTAGAACTTGATCGACGTAAGCCAGCGTTGTTGCAGGTTTTTTCCTACATCAGCATACGCTTGTTAAATCACCAAGGTGTGACAGGGGCTTTAAGAGGTGTGGCCAATATTTTTGTCCACATAGCGTACCTCGACCGAGGTGAAGAACCAACTTTTCTGTGGTGTGAGGCGTAAAATTTTCATTTTCATCCCACGAGCTTTTCCACAGGTGCAAAGCAAAAGTTGCATATTAACAAGAGAGACAATTGCTGACTGTTTGTTGAGGGATTCAAACAGAGCTTTGGGGCATTGCGGTCTTTCATTAGAATGCTGATCCAGTCAAAACGCAAGCTTGGAAAACACAAACTTGGTGAAGAAGGGGAGGCTTGCCTTGTCAGGAATTTACATTGATACACCAAAGAAGAGGGCAGTCTCTCCTCTTTCCCCTCTCTCCCTTTTCTCTCTCTGCCCTCCATTGTTCTGCTCCACGGCTTCATCAGCATTTTCCCTCCATCTGAAAGCGAGGGATTATGCAAGAGAAGCAGCATCAGATGATAGGTAACTCACGCCTCCCATTCCCTCAATACCACCCCCTCTCTCTTGTCTTTAAGTCTCCCGACTGCTGAGCATGTAAATCCGTGAAGCCTGCAGAAACACAACTCAACAGTCAAGTCGCTCACTGACGGGGAGGACTGTCAGCACACACACACACACACACACACACACTCAAAACACACGAAAACGGGTTTTGAAGTCAAGGTCAAACGCTCGAAAATATACAGTAGTTGGTACACCATGTGTGTTTGTGTGTGAAATTCGATGTACGTGGGTGAGCTGATACATAATGGAACGTCTCTGAGCTGCAGAAGAGCCTTCAGGATACAATAGCCGGTTTCGGTGTGAAGCAGCAGGATCGGAGCTATTGTGCGGCGAGGTTCCTGCGTATGAAAGCTGGGATGAAGTCAGCTGAGTGGTCGGTTATAACGCGCTGCTTTTCATTGTGTGGCAAATGTAATAAAATGCAGATCACTTTTTTTCCCCTTCCACCTCTGTATTAAAGAAAAAATATATAATTCAGCCTCATTTCTAAAGAGTCTTTATCCAGTGACAATGAACTACATTTATACTGACAAGTTGTGTTAATGGTTTATTGGCTCTCCCAGCTATAGCTCCTTCTGGAACAAGATTAGAAAATGTGTGAGGAAAAGAAAAATAGGACGAATTTTGCACAAATACCCATTTTGTACAAAGACAGAGCCAGTAAAAAGGTAAGCGATTGCCTTGACAGCTTGATTACACATTCATTTTATAAAAAAAAGCAAAAAAAAAAAAAGAATAGTCTGTCATGCAGTAAATCAGCAGTCCTGCATGAGACATCTCTGCAAATGGTCGCTAACACAGGAGGTTCTCCCCCAGGGTTATCTGGAAGAGTCAATCACAATGGAATCTTTGATGCGCCGCTCTTTATTGACCTATGTCAGAACTTGTGCGGACCAGCTAAAGTTGTTTTTATTGATGGTGGGGGATCTTATGCGCAGTGGCCCAGAAACTCATCTGATGCTGTCAAGCTAAAGCACATTGATTATTGGGTGTCAGTGAGTGAACTGTCTCTGAACCTTTGTGCCCCATCTGAGGCGTGGAGCCGTCTTTGGAGCCATCGTGCTGTTTCTGTTTGCTGCAGGAGCTCGCACTTGTCCTTTTAGTTGATGAAATCTCTCCATCTCGGGCCTTTGAAAGGATTCGGCTCAATATCGTTTCCACGCTGGAGAACTTTCTGATCCTGGGATTAAAGCCGGGTGCAGCGCCGTGTCTCGGAGATCCACGAAAACACAGTGTTTTCTTTTAATACGTGACTTCATCATCTTCCAAAGACTGATTGGTCTGAATAACACTCAGTTGCATTAGCGCTGATCTTTTCCTGCTGCTTAGGATTGTCAGCTTAGAGTCCCCATTACGCAATGAAGGTTAGCTCCGTGTACTCTAGTTAGTGATTGTTAGTATAGTATTGAACCTATTAGTGACACAATGCAAGACCTGCTGATTATCCCACCAGCATGCCAATAAACCATTAAATATGTTGTTTACTTTTCCCATGCAAATAGAGCCACTGTTGCATCAAAAGCTTGCAGTGATATATTTTGCCCTCATTTAATAATGCTATTAAACTTTACTGTGCAATGAAAAGACTATACTCATAGCCATTAGTGGCAGTGCAGGAAACCAAGTATGCTGTAATTTGCAGCACATTATCACCTCTGCTTCATTTTTAATGTAATGAGCCAAAGTGGTGGACAGCTACTGTGAGTTTAGATACAATAACAATGACCCATAATAGAAGTATGATTGTGGATTCATACAGCACACATTTATTTAGCTGTCACACGCAGTGCTGTGCAAAAGTTTCAGTCAACTTCTCATTTCTTTATGTTTTTTGCCAGGAAAATGGGAAATAGGGGCAAGGACTTACTGAATGGCCTGCAAACATAAATGGAAATAAGGCAAAACCAGGGTTTGTACAGTTCCAACAAGCTTTGGTTATGACCACGTTTATTCTTCAACACAATCTGAACTCTCTTTCTTGTCATTTCCTTAAGCAGTCTTCAAGTCACACCCTGTCACGCCACAAGCGCATGCCGACGTACGAAAGAATCTGTAAATACGCCGGCGTACCTCAATGAAGTTCTAGGTAAGTTTCGTCTGAGTTAAGAGCTCGCTGAAGTACACTGGTATACGTCGCAGTACGGCGAGGTCGCAGGAAAATTTTGAGCACAATCTCTGACGTTTGCCAGCGTATGGCTCATAAGTACCGCATATGAGGGCCGTATGTTGCAGGTACTTTATGCACAGGGAGACTCATGTTACTTATATGTCGAAATACGTGGTGATAATGTCTAGCGTACCCAAACTATATTAATAACCTATGAGTAACATATATCAAACTTACCTCCAACGGATATTGACGTTTGTAGACGTATCTGACATGTTCAAGTCATATTGAACTTGTTTCTAACACACAGCTACCGTATAATGGCATATGTGCTGTGTTTAAGGGAAGTGGTACAAATGGGCTTCAAGTTGTGAGTGCCAGCAATACGCTAGCATTGTTTGGTATTATGTTCTATACTGTATATGTTAGCAATACGTCATGTATACGTCCATTAACATTACTGTTTAGCGTATGGATGTTTTTCTATCCAGATAGGCTTTTACTGTATTGGCAGTGTGTTTGAGATCATTCTCCTGGTACCGACAGTACTTTTCTGCATGCATAGTTCCATCAGTTTTGACAAGATCCTCAAGAACACTGGCTGAAATGCACTCCAAAACTATGACAGTGCCTCCACCGTGTTTTACAGGTGGCGGTAGACACTGACTGGTGAACCTCTTATACCTTCTCTGTACAATTTCTTAACCAACATTTTCAGATTTGGAATCATCAAGATGGCAGCGCGACGGTAGCGCGCGGCCACTCAGGAACCAAGGTGGTGCTCGTGTCCCTGTGATTGTCCCTGTTTTGACCTGGTATTCGGGTGTGTGGACCCCGGGACGGTGGTGTTCGTGTTTGAAAGTCGGAGGTTCAAGGACGACCAGATGCCACTGTAGCTCCATTGCTCCATCCGCAGACGATGCTAACTAGACGATGCTAACCATCGTAGCTCCGTCCACAGACGATGCTAACTGGCGATCCGGCGGTGTTGTTTTTCATGACCTGCCGGGAAACCAAGGTTTTTGGGTTCTGGGGGGAGTATGGTTGCAGGGCTGATGCTGCAGCTGGGCGGTTTCTGGGGGCTCCGATCTCGGCTTGCTGTGTGGACCAGGCCTTCAGTCCTCGGCGTCGCCTGATGCCGGTGGCCGGGGAAGAGGACATCGCGAGCGGAGTGTTGTGCTGGGCCGGCCGGCATTACCCTGGTATGGGGCACTAGGTCCTGGGGGAACGCTATTTCATTTTACTGTGTATTTATATGTAGTTGAAATGACAATAAAGCAATCCAATCCAATCCAATAAGACTTGTTGCCACTGATTTTCACTCCAGCTTTTGTATAATTTTAACACACTGCACATTATGCCAAGATGTGCCAAGTTTTCAGCCATTATCTCTTCGGGAATCACCCAATTTTATGCCTGTCAGACAGTGTTATCTTTGACATTTTTCATATATTGAACTAAAGAAATGGGAACAAATTATGTGTTTTTGCAACAGGCTGCTGACAATGAAGTAGCTTTTTTTTTTTTTTAAATGTTTTGATAAGTTGTTATATGTATATAATATATATATATAAATATATATATAAATAATTCCACTGAAAATGGTCCGGTACAACTTTGGGACTGAAAATGAGTGAAAAAGCAGCCAGTATCCAAAGAACAACTTCAAACAACCTTCAGAAAGCCTGGAGACCTATCGCTCCAGACCACTTCAAAAAAATTACAAGAAAGTTTGGCTTCTTGGAAGCAAAATATAAAGAAATGAGGGGGTGGCTTTAGACATTTGAACTGTACCATATACATGGCTGCACAGTGTTTTTTCTTTGTGAATAACGTAGCTGTTTACTACATTTTGCTCTTCCCATGAAGTATGAAAAAAATTATCCTGCCACAGCGTGCTCAGAAAAACATACACAACAACAAGAAGTGCTTAATGAATTCCCTCAGCAAATTCGTGTACAGAGTAGAGTGATGAAGCTTCACATCCTCTTCCCATGCATGAGTGTCACCCTGCATTACCCGCAGTGGCTGCACAGCAAACCAAATGGCTCAAGTCATGCCTTGGAACCCACCAAACAAATCTGCCCAGCAACATCGTATCCAAGGCGTGACAGCGAAGCAAAGGGAAGAGCTGGTGAACGGATGAAAGGAGGGGATGTGGGAGGTCATCAAGGACAGAGGGTCAAATGATGTGATTGTCTATAGCATGTGGCAGCAGCTGAGGAGCGAGGGACTAAAATAACCAAAGGAGACACCAATTAAGCAATCAATCATTTGAAGAACAAAGTGACGTGCCATTTCTGGAATATAGGCTGGATTTACCCCGCAGCAGGGTGCTGTGAAGTCATCCTACAATCACTGACCTCCTCATTGGATACACCTTGCAAATACCAAGTTGGATCCCCTTTTGCCTTCAGAACTGCCTTACTTCTTCATGGCGCAGATTCAGCAAGGTGCTGGAATCATTCCTCAGAGATTTTGGTCCATATTGGCATGATGGCATCACCCGGTGTGGTCTTCTGCTGCGGTAGCCCGTCTGCACTCAGAGATGCTCTTCTGCATACCTTGGTTGTAACTAGTGGTTATGTGAGTTACTGTTGCCTTCCTGTCTATGCAAAGCAATCTGGCCATTCTTCTCTGACTTCTGGATTCAACAAGGTATTTTCTTCCAGAGAACTGCCGCACACTGGAAGTTTCCTCATTGTTCAGACCATTCTCTGTAAACCCTAGAAATAGATATGCAGGACACTGCCCGAAGAGCAGCAGTTTCTGAAATACTGTCACCAACAACCACACCACATTCAGAGTCACTTAAGTCACCTTTCGTACATGGTCTGATGCTCTGTTTAAACTTCAGCAGGCATCTTGACGATGACTAAATGTTTAAATGCATTGAGTTGCTGCCAAAAGACAGGGTACACCCTGTGCATGTTGCTAAGGGCCCTGTCACACCATGACGATTTAACAAGTGTATGCCAACACATCCAAAATCCTCTAAAACGCTGACATATGCAGAACAATGATGTTAAATTAACGTATATATAACATATTGCTAACATATATAAAACATAATACCAGCGAATGCTAGCATATTGCTTAAACGCAGCACATACACAATTATATGGTAGCTGTATTTTAGATACACATTCAGTACAACAAGAACACGACAAATTGTCTACAAACATGAATATCTGTTGGAGGTAAGTTAGATATATGTTACACATAGGTTAAAAACATGTTAATCATAGGTTATTAATATGTTTTGCGTACGCTAGACATTATCTCTACGTATTTTGGCCTATGAGTAACGTGGGTCATCGTATGCATAAAGTACCTGCAACATATGGCCGGATTATGCTGGCCTTATGAGCCATATGCTGGCAAACGTTGGAAACTTTGTGCGTGCGCAAAATTTTCCTGCGACCTCACCGTACTACGGCGTATACCGGCGTACTTCAGCGTGCTCTTAACTCAAACAAAACTTAATCCACATACGCCAGCGTATTTACAGATTTTTTCCTACGTCGGCATACGCTTGTTAAATCGTCAAGGTGTGACAGGGGCTTAAACAGTCATTCGTGCTGACATTCACACCTATGGACAGAATCAACAGTTAAACTAACCTGCATGCAAGTTTTTGGACTGTGAAAGGAAGCTGGAGGACCCGGAGAAACTCCAAAACCGGCACAGTGGAAACACGTAAACGCCACACAGAAGGGTCCCAGCAGGCTGGCAGGTTCAAACCCAGAACCTACTCACTGTGAGGTCGATGGCGGAAACCACTGTACCACCATGGTACCTGCATGCGGGTGCTTGGAGGACCTTATGGGATGTAGCAAATCTTTTTTTTCACATACAGGAATTTTCTAAGCTGTCACAAAGGGAACGAAAGAGTGATTACTTTGGGTACTCTGAATGGTTAATATTCAGAGAAGCACAGTATTTATTTTCAGGTGCATGATGAACTCCATTCATAGAAAAAGTGGCTCCATGAAAATGCTTGCAAAGCCGTATGAATACTAAGTGGTTCTTAAACTTTAAGCATTATTAAGTCTTTGAATGTATGGCCATGTTGACTGACAGGTAGCTATTGCTGCTTTACCTCAGTTAAAATTCAAATCACTAAAGAGGACCCCTTTACTATATTTTAGATGTTATGTTGGAGTATTTTTAAAGCAACTATCTGCCAAGTAACACGGTTGATATTATTTGCCAATTTCATGGTCAGCTTTTCCAGGAGGTCTGTGTTTGGTGTTTCAAATTCATGTTTTTTTCTTTTATTTGTGTGTTTCATAGCACAAAGTTGCAGGTATAATTGCATGTGCACAGCAGTGATGTAGTCTGTGTGGCCACTTTGCGAACCAAGCTTCCAAGCTGGCTGATGACTTAGCATTCCAACCTGTTGCCCCCCCCCAATAAAATCAAGCTGAAAACAGCCACAAAGCTCAAGTCTGGGCTTCGAAATGCAAGCTCAAAAACAAGTGGATGATTCATCTTTTATATACATTATATTAATCTGAGCAAAACTGCATGTCAGAGTAAACAAAATTTGAATTCTGTGTACCATGATAATAACTTGGCTTTCAAGCGTTTATCGACTGATAATGGTAAGTGCATTAAAATGAACAATCTGGGCTGAAAATGTCATTTCAATAGCCTGACAAACAGGACACAATATAACCATGTAGTGTTTGGCATAGCACTACAAAAAGTGTTCCATTTTTGTTCAGAAGCGCTGGGCAAACTAACACAAATCTGGCAGCGGGCTTGACCTTAGACACAGGAAGGCAAGGGATGATGGGTATAAGGAAGTGAGTCAAGGCTAGCAGTTTGTTTAACCACGATAAGGAAAGCCAATACTGTACAACAGATAGGCATAAAAAAAAGATATATCCCATAAAGCACAGACTGAGAGGAGGTAAAATCCATGAACACACAGATTGGTTTGGGTGAGTGGGTGAAAGTGAGAGAAGATGGGGTGTGAGGTGATGGACGTTCATGGTGGATGTCCACATTATTGTTCTGGCAGAGCAATCTTCTCCAATCTTGGCAGTGCATAATGGAGGCACAAGAGATACCAGGTGCTGTTCCCATCTCTATTTGAAAGGCAGGACCATATGCCAGACTGAATTGGATGAAGCTTTTATTGTTTGGCCTGCAGTCTGCTAGGTTACCACGAAGGGCCCCGTGGTTTACAACAACCCCCAAGGACACACGAGATGGAAAAAGAAAGAAAGCATGAGGGTTATAGAGAATAAATGGCAGGTCAGTCACGGCGAAGAAACAAGGGTGGAAAATGGGAGAAAATGAAAACCTCGAGGCTACACTTGCTGTGGTTAACACGAATTTCCAGTTTCACACAACACAGGTTTGAGAATCTACCCAACACGCCCGTTTCAAACATCATCACAAATATAGCCTGACTTCCGGACAGCTTCCTGGAGATTTCATGTTCATTTGTTTTAGATACCAACTCTGAATGATCAGATTTCATTGTGGGTAGTGTCAGTAATGATAGCTGACAAAGCCAAAACAACTCTAGTTGTTCTTTCGGTAAAAATATTTAAAGAGCTCAGTGAATTCCAGCATGGTAATATAACAGGACACCTTCACTGCAACAAGTCAGTTCATGAAATTTCTTCATCCTTGATATTGCACGATCAAGTGTAAGTGGTAACATTACAAACTGGAAGTGTTTAGAAACTACAGCCACTCAGCAATAAATTTACAGAGTGCTGAGGCGCATAGTGCATAAAATGCACCAACACTCTGCTGAATCAATATCTGCAGGGTCCCAAACCTTCTTCAGCATTAACGTCAGCACAAAAACTGCATGCTGGGAGCTTCATGGCATGGGTTTCCATGACCAAGCGGCTGCATCCAAGCTTTAGATCACCAAGCACAACATTAGGCATCAGACAGAGTCGGGTAAGGCAGGCCACCACTTGACTCTGGAGCAGTGGAAATGTGTTCTGTGGAGTAACAAATCAAGTCTTGAGGAATGCCACCGCCCCCAAGACCAGGACATTTTGGACAAATCTGTGTTTCCAACTTTGTGGGAACAGTTTGGGGAAGGTCATTTCCTATTCCAGCATGATCCCCAAGGTCCATGAATTCAAGGTTGGAGTTTGGTGTGGAAGAATTTGACCGGCCTGCACAGAGCCCTGAACTCAACCCCATCGAACAGCTTTAGGATGAACTTCAAAGGGGTCTTATCCAGCATGATTGTCCCGCCTCACAAATGCCCTTCTTAATGAATGGACAAAAATTCCCATAGACACACTCCAAAAACGTGTAGAAAACCTTCCCGACAGAGTGGAAACTGCTATAGTTGAATAGGGGGAACCAGCTCCATATTAGTTATTATGGATTTGAATGTTTAATGGGCAGGTGGCCAAATAATTTTGTCCAAATAGCACACACACACGCAGAAACAAAAAGTGAGTCGACTTAGTCTCTGTATAGGTTCTCAGTCATACAAATCTTGCTTAAGTCAATGGCAACTTGACTTCTGTTGGATTCTTGAATACATTTTCACCTCCCATGTGAAAGGATTCTTCAGTTCGGTCAACTCAGTGAGTCAAACAAGGGGGAGAAATGAAGAGAAGACATTGGGTTAGGCTTTCTATGGCACACTGGGACCGGAGATCATCACATTAATAACCTCCTCTTTTATTAAGAAAACAGTATCATTGTGTTTGGTCATCTCAGCATGACAAAACAAGCCGATCCACTGCCTGCCGCAGAGCTGATTATTGCCCATTATGTTTGTTTTGAGGACTTTGGTCAGACCCAAAAGGATTAGGACTGATTTAGAGACTGAAAGAGGGGATTTGGGAGAGTGTGTGTGTGTGTGTGTGTGTGTGTGTTTGCATGTGTACATAGACTGTAGTGCAAAACAATCACTTTGACTCTTAAGAACAAGACCCAGAACAGGGAGCGTGGCGCCTCGTTGCCTGGTGACTCCGTTGCTAGCTGCATTGGCGATACAATAGGATAATGAAATCTCTTGCTGTTCCAACTCTCCAGGCTGCAGCACAAACAGAGGAGAGGGAGAAACGCACTTGAGTTCATTGTAGCTTCTTGGATTACGACTCACTTAAAAAGGCCTTTCCTTTGTGAGGGGAATAATACCTTCAGACATTATATGTGAAGAAAGGGGGAATCACTTCCAGCTGCACCTCTTCGATTACCGTGAAACCGTGCCGACGGTTTGGATCGATTGCTTCAGAACCCAAACACAGACAAAGACAGGCTGCTGGTTTTTTTTTTTT
>VUQH01017211.1:5976-17296 GCA_015106775.1 Etroplus canarensis | reverse complement strand
GTCAGAGACCTTCACATCAGTGGCCTGCTGGAAGTCACTTTATTGGGCCAGTGCTCATCCTGTTCCTCCTTGCACAAAGTAGCAGATACCAGTCCTGCTGATGGGTTAAGGACCATCTACAGCCCTTTCCAGCTCTCCTAGAGTAACTGCCTGCCTCCTGGAATCTCCTCCATGCTCTTGAGACTGTGAGGGAGACACAGCTAACCTTCTGGATGTGCCATCCTGGAGGAGTTGGACTACCTGCGGGACCTCTGTAGGGTCCAGGTATCGCCTCATGCTACCGGCAGTGGCACTGACCCTAGCCAAATGCAAAACTTGTGGAAAAAACAGTCAGAAAAGATGAGGAGGGAAAATGTCAGTGGCCTCTACCTGTACAAAAAAAAATCCCATTTTGGGGGTCATCTCATTGTTGTCCCTCTAGCTGATTTCATTTACATCAAAGCAGTTGAAAATGATTAACAACTCCCTCTGCTACTTAACTGACCAGATCAACGTCACATAAGTTTGACTGACTTGATGCTATACTGTGATCAAAAAGTAGTCCTATAATTTTTTGAGCAGTGTATTTGCATGTGCAATAAATGAGAATGTTTGTGTTGGGAAAAATGCATTTCAGACTCATAAATACACTAGCTAAAGAAAAAGTTTTGACTGTACGAGATAGCTTGTTCAACATGAAACTTTATGACAGAGGTACCGCAACTCACCTGGTACAGGGCTGTGGGTGTAGTTCAGACAAAGAAAGTTCAAAAGATCATGATCAGATTGAGATTAAGGACATGTTGGATAGGTTTAAATGTCAGAGAGAGCTCAGTGAGATTTGGAGAGGGAATGGAAACTAAAAAGCTGAATGGATATATGGTTGGTAATAAAAAATAAAACCCACATATGGCCTTCATTCTTATTTGGATTTGTGAGATTTTTTTTCTCAGAATACTGAGCACAAATCTAAATTTTAAAGCCAAGTGAGCTTCAAGTTTGATGTGTCTCTATATTGAAACTTCTGAAACATAAAGAAATTGTGCACACACAGCCACACACACGCACAGAACCATAGATAGAGTAAAATTTCAAATGAATTAAATCTCCAGCTTCCCATCTCATTAGTATCTGGAAAAGAAAATGCATATACATTGATATTCATATCCATCCATGCATCCATCGACTGGTTTTTGCATTTTATTTATATTTTAGGTACATATGTGCACATATAGATCATCATTATATTATCATCAATTAATTTCAGCTTGGAATTCAGACAGTACTTTTGAGAGTGTGCAAGGGTGTAGGTGTGTGTGTGTGTGTGTGTGTGTGTAGGCATAACATTTGCTGCTGGATTCCTTTCTTGTTACTGAAGCTCATAGGCCATATGTTTGGGGTGGTTGTCATCAGCAGAATGAATATGGGACCAAACAAACGTATCCTTGATGGAAGATAACAAAACTGACATTAGCCTAGACACCAAACTTTTCATTACGTAGTAATGCCAGGGATGGCACTATATATAGACACAGCAGGGCTCCTATTAAACATTCAAAAGTGCTGAAGAAATATTCAAAGTATGTATAAAAATGGTAATACATTCATTCTTGTCAAAGAAGGATATGATTGTGAAGGAAAGAAAAAAATGCCTCCAGCCAGTGATAGCAGGTGGTCCATGAAGACTGGATTCACTATGAGCTGGTGAAGAGCATGTCAAACAGACCTTAAAAGCACTCAGATGGGTACTTGCACCAGGGGGCATAGGAACTGTATGAGGAGAAAACAGTTGTAATTGATGGCAGTAGCCTCCTGTTCAAACAAACAGATGTTTCATTTCAGACTGAAAATGAAAAAAAGAGAATAGTTTGATCTTTCTTAAGCTGCAGATTAAACAGAAAATGGAAAATATTAACAGCTTTGATTGCTTCTTTGCTTCACTTGTGTGAAATGTGAAACTCGTCCCCTGTTCTAATTTAAAGGCAGTGCAAGCTCTTATTGTCTGGATAATATATTGCACAGTATGTACTGGATTCATTATGGTAGAGGACAGACTTATGGGAGTCTCGATATAAGCATTGTAATTAATGGCACTTCTAGTACAGTCACGTTGAAAAACAACTTGCTCAGCATTTTGGCTTTTTTCTGTACACATTTCCTAATGTATTTAGCTTATCATTCAAGAATAGCTTGCTTACCTGGGCCACCTTAGAAAAAGATTGATGCCTCAATTTTTCCATTCAAATACATAGTTGTTAGGAAGCAGTTTGAGATTTTCTAACAGTTCTTTTCCACAGCTTCTCCAAAATCCATCCAACCAACTTCCCTAACTTTGTTGTCTAGCTTGGTTCATAAAGTGCACTCTGTCTGGACAGGCCGTGAACACAGAATTGGACATACATCACGAGGTACGGAATCCTCCATTATGGATACAGTTCCAAAGAAAAATGAGCTACTGTGTTATGACTGCTGAACCCATTGGTTCTTCACATTTTCATCAGCAATCAAATAGTCCTTTTCTACCTCGGCTAGCAGTGCTGACACTGACGATTCACCTCACTGACAGAGCTGTTTCCCCTTTGCCCTTATGTTATAGCTCAGGCAGCTCACAGATTCACATGAATACCACTGGAAGCCTTTCAAAAGCACGGGAAAAAAGTAGCTTGGTTAAAAATATAGTTCTGGGTTATTATGCTGACATGTTTTGAGTGCACTGAATAAACAGCTCACTTTGATGTGGCAACAGATATTTTATGACTGAACCTTACCTTGCCATCTTGTATCTATTTCCTTAGTAGTGTATGTTAACAGCAGAAATGCTGTCTTCCTCCCAACTTTATATTCTTTTTTTTCTCTTCTCCTTTACGCTTGCTAACTACAAACCCAACAATTAAAAAAAATATTTGCTCAAGTGTATCTGTTGAGAACATCAGCAGTAAATGAAATACATTATTGAATTTTGAGTAACAGTAATATTTGTAAATATATTAGGGCCATAGAAACTCTTTGCAGGGCAAGATGGTGCACAAGTGCAAAGGTGAAATCTGTGTACACAGTGGCAACAATTACCAAATCTGATCTATAGTTTAAAATTGGTGCAGAAAAAGTCTGACTGAAAACAATTTAAAATCTTGCTTCTACAGTCTTCAAGAATATTTACCATCATTTTAAAATAAGAAGACACAGAGGTGTGAATGAAAGTGAAAGAAGTAGTTAAATGAGGTTGATAATGAAATTCATTTGTAGGAGTACACTTTTCAATCAAAAGTAATAAGTTTTGACAAATATTATTTAAGCTGCTATGTATGGATTATACAGCAGTTTGTTGGATATGATCTGGGTCAAATATAAAACACTTGGTATTAATGGATGCAGATGCAATATTTGCTTTGTTTGGATTTATGTGTTAGGTCTCTGGTTTAGAGGACTGTTCCAGAAAGCGGGCTTAGTTTGCTAAACCAGAGATGAAGGAAACTCTGGGTTTTCTGTTTCAGATAGAGTTAACTTTACCCCTAGGTCACTTCAAAGGGGGTCCATAAAAGAGTGTGCCTGTGTGTCTCTTTAGTGTCTGTGAAAACTGCTGGGAAGTGTGTGTCCTATATTTTTTGGGTGAATATACTGCATGCAAGTGAGGATTGTCCTCCTGGGGCTTATTTACACTTTTTATATAATTTTTTGAAGTAGTTAAAATCCCATAAGCACCAGAACATCCTTTGGTCATACTTTTTCAATAGCTCCAACACCTCTAGCTAAGATCAACATGTGGCCTCTGTGAGATTTGAACACAGGAAAAAAAAAATCAACAGCTCGCACAACACAGGACTCCAATTTTACCTATTTTTGCATCACAAAAGTTGGAATGTCTCAAGCACACAATCACACAGTGTGAAATTTGATAAAACTAAATTTCCCCAGGCCAGCTCAGTTCATTTCTTAATAAAATCATCTATTTCTGAAGTCTTATGTAATTTAGAATAAAACCCTGGTGATTTAAACATTTGATATTAGTTATAACCTGATACAAACGCATATCTTTAAGAACAATTACACCTTGAAGAAAAGTTTTTGATTTTGGTGTATAATTCACTCAATGCACCCAAGTCAAGCAACATTAAAATATTGACCAACTGAAGACTAAAAACGTATATTGCTTGCTCTTTTATATAACAAAATATTAGCTCTTTGTGACTTCTAACCCAAAATATAAAAAGTCCTTATCCTTTTGGTGTACCTTGTCTGAAACTAAAATCATTGACATCAGAACAGAAAGTAAATGATTTGCTTGTGGTAACAGCTACCACTGGACGGCAGTGAGACTGGCCCTAGCCAAATGCAAAACTAGTGAAAGAACACTCAAAAGATAAGGAGGGAAAAATGTCAGTGGCCTCCACCTGTAAAACCATTCCTGTTATGGGGGTCATCTCATTGTTGCCTCTCTAGTGCACCTCTAGTTGATTTCATTAACACCAAAGCAGCTGAAACTGTTTAACACGCCCCTTGGCTACATAATTGACCAAATTAATATCCCAGAAGTTTAACTGACTTGATGCTATACTCGGATTAAAGAGTGTTCCTTTAAAAAATTTTGAGTATACTTCGGTGGTCCTCTGCATTGTGTACATTGTATTCAGTTTTGCGTGGACTTCACTGTGGAGATGGACTTCATGACATGAGTCATATCATTGAAACATGGCTTAAACAGGATGGCTACCCCTACATTAAAGCAACAGACTATAGCTGTTCTTAGTGTAATGGTTTACACATTAGCCTTACAAGCGAAAGGTCCCTCTTCAATTTCAGGCTGGGGGACAAGCCCCTCTCACCATGGAGTGCTGCATCAGGAAGGGCATCAGGTGTAAAACCTTTGCCAAAATACCAATGCGAATTAATCCACTTTGGGGACCCCCGTGGGGAAAATACAAGGACGCAGCTAAAAGTACCTTTAGGGGTAGCCTAATGCCCTTTGTTGAGTCTGCATACTAAAGGATTTGTATGAACTTAAACTTTAAAGTAAATGCAAATTTCTTGCCAGTCTTCTGCTTGCAACCTGATTTGCTAGTGACTGTATTGAATGATGCCACTTTAATTGCTTGATGATTTGGTTTTGTTTTATTGCTCCTGCCTCTCCTGTGTTTTGGTGGTATGCACTGGGTACTCTGGCTTCTTTCCACAGTCCAGATACATACATGAGGTTAGGTTAATTGGTGATTCTAATTCAGCTGAAGGTGTAAATGTGGGCTTGAATGGTTTAGACTTTTTGTGTTAGCTCTCCAGTCAACTTGGGTGCACTCCACCTCTTGCTCTATGGTAACTGGGATAGGCACCAGCACCCCTGTGACCCAGAATTGAATAAGTGGAAGAAGATGGATGGATGCCACATGTGGTTAAGAGACTGAAACAAGGATGTTCACATTTCTTCTCATACCTGCTTTATTAAAAATTGATCTTTAACTTACTATGGAAAATTCCAGCCATCATGATTGAATCTTTGCTTCAGGTTTTGATAACTAAGGGGTCCACCCTAAAATAGGTGTATTACATTAAAATCTAATGATTTATTCTGAAATATTTTTAGAAACTACAATAGACTATCCAACTAATCAGGTTGCTTTTGAAAGTAATATTGGAATGCATACCTAACTGAAGAGGTAAAAAGTGATGAGTATGTTTGCAAGTGCAATATTATTATTATTCATTTTACTAAAAGTAATTTAAGTATTATTTTTTATTAATGCACTAATCACAAAACAATGTATGAGACATTCTGATTGGGGGCGGAGCCCCCCTAAATGTCTGATTCTAAAATCACCCCTGGTTTTACCCCATGATCATTATGGATATTTACTATTGTTTAAGTGCATCTGTACAGAACTTATTTTGAGCAATGAGGTAGAAAGGCAGTCTGTTTTAGATTTATCCAGCCCCTAACCTTGCTTGCTAGAATAGGCTGGACCCCCCCTGTAACCCTAAACAGGAAAGGCAGGAAGGGAAAATGGAAAACTAAATTCATAGTATACTACAATATATAATCTGGCCCAAATTGGATCTGCACAGATTGACACAGAAAATGAAAAAGTTCTATCTAAACAAACTTTAGCACTAATGATGCAAAGATTTGCCTTTTTTTCTGAAAGATGACAAAGCCTGTAGTATAGTGTTTCATGTACCATCAAAAGTGAGGCGGAATGCAATATCAGAAGTGGCTTAAAATCTATAGTTATAACAGCAAATAAAACTATTTTTTAAGTTAAAATGAACTATTCGTATATACCCTAACAGCCCATGCAAATATTTTTGTAACAGTATTCCACCAAAAAGAGCCTAGGGGAAAAATGGGGGGAGGACTTCTATCTTTGGTTTATGGAGATTTATTCTACTCAGAAATTAGAGGTGAAGGATAAGTAGAAAGGACAGCATTATTCATTTAGGTGCGAATCCCCAGCTGCTTCCCTGCTTAACATTGCAGAATTCTCTCCGGAGCTGGTGTGGAAGTATAAAGATTAATAGTTCTAAGTGTCGTCTAATATTCCCTGTGGAGATATATTGTGTATTTGCTTTTTCATTCACTGAAGCCTCACTTGTTGCCCTTAAGGACAAACAGCAATTTTTCAGCATTGTAACCAGTTTATGTCTGCAAATTGATTTCGTTCAGCTGTAAAAACAGCTTTGATCTGTGAAAATTTCCTCCCTTTGTGACTTCATTCTATAATAATGCACCAGGCACGTATTAAAAAAGAAAATAACTGGTGTTCTGTAAGAGATTAATTTATAGTACTTTGTGTCGTAAAACTAAATACAACAATTTTGAGATCACTCGTATGGTAGAAATGAATGGAAATTTAAAGTTAGTCTCTTTGTATATTTTTTCAATCAATCCAGTGTTTTTCCCATTATTCTGGCAGATTAGACCGCTTCTCAAATTGACATTGGGCAGACATGAAACTTCAGATACATAAAATATAAATGAAGGCGCAAACTCTCTCACTTTGAACAAAACAAAATCATCAATCAACTTCAGTCTGTACACACTCTCAACTTTAAGAGAGCTCTCATCATCCCAAAGGCAAGTTGTGAAAAAACCTATAGATGAACCATATAAACTGAGTATAATTAGGCCCTACCATACATGAAAAGAAAGCAAATAATGGCAATTAATCTCCACTGACTTTATTGCATGAATGTTCTTTGTTAAAATTGTTTGCAAGGAGAAACTGATACAATGCCTTAAAAACGTGCTGATGAGAAGCATACCTGGAGCATGATGCTGCCACCACCATGCTTTACGGTGGAGATGGTGTGGTTGTAGTGATGCGCAGTATTTGGTGTTCACCAAACACAACATCTAGTCTGATGCCCAAAAAAACTCAATTTTTGTCCCATGGGAACAAAAGAACCTTCTTCCAACTGACCTTGGAGTCTCCCACATGCCTTTGGGCAATTTCCAGGAGTGATTTCATATAAGCTTTTATCAACAGTGGCTTTCTCTTTGCTACTCTCCTAAACAGCTTCGACTGGTGAAGAACCCAGGTAACAGTTGAATGCACAGTCTCCCATCTGAGCCACTGAAACTCCTTCAGAGTTCATAGGTGTCTTGGGGGCCTCCCTCCCCAGTCTTCTTCTTGCCTGGTCACTCAGTTTGTGAGGACGGTCAGCTCCAGGCAAACTTAGACAAGTGTCATACTCGTGACATACTCTTGCATTTCTTAATGATAGATTTGACTGAACCCTGTAGGATCTCCAGTGAGCTGGAAATCTTTTTGTAGCCAACTCCTGACTTATACTTATCAATGACGTTTTTCTTGAGTTGCTGGGGTGTTAATTTGTCCTCATGTTGCAATTGTAGCAGGAATACTGATGAACCAGAGACTGGACACAGGTGTTTTTATACTAGAATCATTTGACACATATCAACTGCACTCAGATGATCTCCATTTCACTAATTGTGACACTGCTGGAATCAGCTAGCTGGACCTCTGCTGAATTAGGTCAGTCCCTTTAAAGGGGGTGAATATTTATGCAAAAATGTATTTTACATGATATATTTTTTAATAGTTTACATTAGTCTATAAAAATCAATTTTCACTTTACATGACAGAAGCTTTTTTTTTTGCAAATTCTTGTCAAAAAAGCCAAATTATGTTGACCATGGTTTCATTTATTAAAGCAATAAAAGGGTGAAACAAATGAGTGGAAGGCAGTAATAAGGCATTAGCAGATCAAATTGAGCAACTTCAGATTCTGGCACCCTCTGTCCCTACATGTGAAGCAAGCACTTTGTCACTGATAAGACAAATATTCAAACTATGTTTCTATTAGTTGCTGTAAAGTATTCTGATAGTATGCAAATTGTATTACAGTGAGATGTGTCATGGTCTGTGGTTTTTGTCTTCGTGTGACTGGGTTTGGGTTTATTTCTAGGATGTTTAGTTTCTTTCTTTTCTTTTAGGTCTCTTTGTGCCTCCCTCATGTTCCCCTGTGTTTTGTCCCATTGTTCCTTTTGTGCTTAGGTTCTTGTTCATGCAGTTTTGGCTATTGTCATTCTTGGTTTTATGCTTCCCATGGCATCCCTTGTTTATGATCATTTCTCTAGTTGATGTCTCAGCCATGTTTTTTTTATGTTATTGCAGTAGTCTTGTATATGTTTATTTTGTTCCCTAGATCAGAGGTCCTCAACCCCTTGTCTGTGGACCGGTTTGGTACCACACCGCAAAGAACAAATTTTGAGGTTAAATTTTTTTTCTTTCATTAGTCATCTGGATCTTAATTTGAAAAACGACTGTTTCCACCCTTGCCTCACAACCGCACTTGACTCTGGCACACCGTTTTACTCATCAGCAACACAAGCTAACCTTTGAAATAAAATGAGCCAGAAACAAAATTCACTGGAGAGTAGCAAAAGGGTCACAGACTGCCGGCAAAAAGAAAGCTCCATTTAAAAGAAAATACCAAATATTCTTACTTAAATTACAGGTTCATCGCAAAAGGTGATACGCAAGATCCACACCCAATATGCATAATTTAGATTGAGAATGGGATGTCATAAAAACTCCTGTATGTGTAATGTGTAGGTGGCACAATACTTTTGCCCTTATAGTGTATTACAGTGGACACACAGCTATCATTATCTTTCTAACAGCTAACTAGACATAAATGTAGTAAAAATAATCCTCTTACATGAAATCTAATATTTCTAGCTGGCTAAACGCATTTTGTTAGTGTTTTGGCCCTTTGTATACTGTTTTCCATCCAGCTTATTTTTTAGAGTTTGACACATTTTTCTCTGTCTCTAATTTAAAATAAGGAATTTGAACAGTTACATATCAACTCTTAATTCAAAACATAACACATAAGTTGTTCATAAATCTACAGTTCTCTCAAATGCATTGAAGCTACTTGAAAAAACATAGCTTTTCTGCCAACACTCAAAGTGCTTTATATATGTCACAAAAATGCATTAAAACATCAATTAAATGCCATTAAGGAAGAAAATATCTTTTCAATATTTTTTCCTAAAAAATGTTGCTTAATTCTCAAGGTGCACTAAATTTTCTAAAGCAAGCTTCTATCAGGTATTTCTTCTTGTATTGGTTAGAATGTCTAACAACCTCAAATTGCCTCAGAAATTCATGCATAGCTGTCATGTACTGGCAGCAGGCATCATACCTTAATCCCAGATTAAGCTTTGAAGCAAGGTTACTGAGTGATTAATCTTCGAAGCTGTACATCATTTGGTATGTATCCATCAGTATTTAACTGGGACTTTCAGTTCCCTGACTGCAGATTGTGGATTGGAGGGATTGCATTAGTAGAGTAAAATAAGACTGATTAATGATCATTATTCGTTTACATAAGTTTCACTCTGTTTATCCTACTTTTGAAAATAACCATCACATTGAATACTTTCAACACTTAAATAAGCTGGACATTGGTGGACTGGTCGAGCATAACTACTTTTACTATTAGAACCCAGTTGCCAAAAACATTATACCAGATGAAGAAACAGTTCCACTTACTTATTTTCCACACTTAAATATGTTACCTGAGTGTCCCCATAGTGCAAGCAAAAGGTCCCTGTTTCAACTCCAGGTGGGAACATAAGCCCTTCTCACCATAAAGGGTTGCACCATAAAGGGCATCCAGCAAAAAACCTCTGCCAAGTTACCAATGCAGATTAATCCACTGTGGCAACACCCTTGGGGAGAATGCAAGGGAGCAGCCGAAGATACTTAAAATGGTGTACATGACCAGAGCTATCTAAGCCAAAAAACACTGAGCACACTGCACAGTTTGTTCAATGTGTTCACACAGCTGACACTGGTTAAACTATCCAGTGTGTGTAGCTACCTCAGATGTGCTGGCAGCTTCTAATTATACAAACTATCGTTTATTTGATTTTTTTAAACTTCAACGCTTGCTGATGATGTAAAAAGCAATAATTACTTCGGCTCTGAAGAATATTTTCTGAAAACATTAAACTACACCAATAAAATTTAGCTTTTTTGTGTACAAGTGAAAACGTGTTGCAGTTCACTATTCTGGAACTAAGACAATTCAACATCTGTGAGGGTAAAAGTCATCCACAGTAACTACAATACAATGTCTTTTTTTAGGAGGAAATTGGCTCCAAGCAAGTGGTGTCTATAGGGTAGAGTACGTTGTAGGAAAACAAAGTGCTTATACAGTCTGTCACGTCTTGTACAACTCTCCCCCTTTACATCCAAAGCTCCTAAAAATCACATTTTTCCACCATGTATAAAAAGATCTGTTACTATCACTTCTGTCCTCTTTTCCACTTTTTTTCTTTGCCCAGCTGAATCTTTAATTTTCATATCGCAGATTTCCCATATTGCTGTTTTACCTTCTATTAGATTATCTTTGGTTAAATCTTTGCTGGAATACCTGCAAAACCTCAGTGTCTTTTGAAAACCACTTGCACCATAAGCCAGGCGAGCCATAAAACTTTTTGTACTCTTAACTAGTCTGGCTCTGTCTTCTGTATTTGAATTCTTTTTTTTGAACCATTTATAACACACATTTAGCAAAACAAAGGGGAGCTGGGAATGCAGGCCAAAAAAGACCAGATGCTTGGCCTAGAATGAGCAATTATTGTTCAAAAAACAACACCCATCTCTTCATCAGGAGGAAAAAAAACAGTCAGCTGTACCATTTTAAACAGAATGAGACCCGTACATGGAAAGAACTTCTCAATTTAGCGAAACTTATTTATATTTCTTCATTAATCATAAATAGGCACATATAACATTTATTTTGTGCTGTGGATTTTTATGGGTTTTTGTGTGTGTGTGTGTGTGTGTGTGTGTGTGTGTGTGTGTGTGTGTGT
>VUQH01017203.1:23414-39382 GCA_015106775.1 Etroplus canarensis | reverse complement strand
GAGTACAGATGGGGTGGAGTGGGTGAAGATGAGTGTCAGGGGTGCGTTGTGACAGAAGGATAGCAGCAAGAGTGAAAGGGAAGGTTTACAAGACAGTAGTGAGACCTGCTATGTTGTATGGTTTGGTGACAGTGGCACTGACAAAAAAACAGGAGGCAGAGCTGGAGGTGGCAGAATCGAAGCTGTTGAGATTTTCTCTGGGAGTGACCAGGATGGACAGGATTAGAAATGAGTACATCAGAGGGACAGCTCATGTTGAGAAGTTTGGAGACAAAGTCAGAGAGGCAAGGATGAGATGGTTTGGACATGTTCAGAGGAGGGATAGTGGATGTATTTACAAAGGATGTTAAAGATGGAGCTGCCAGGCAGGAGGAGAAGAGGAAGACCACAGAGAAGCTTCATGGATGTAGTGAAGGAGGACACGCAGAGGGTTGGTGTGAGGGAAGAGGGATAGGGTGAGATGGAGGCAGATGATCTGCTGTGGCGACCCCTAATGGGAGCAGCAGAAAGAAGAAAAAGAAGATATACATATAGTGATTTGCAAAATTTTTCACTCCTCTTGGTGTTTCTCTTTTTTGTATTACAACTTGTAATTTAAATTGATTTTTAATGCATTTTACAAAAAAAATAGTCCAAATTGTTAAAGCAAAATATAAAAAAAAAACATTTAAAATATCTAATCTAATAAATAAAAAAACAAAAAATAATATGTGTGCAATATGTATTCACCCCTTTTGCTATGAAGCCCCTAAACAGGATCTGGTGCTACCAATTACCTTCAAGAGTTACATAATTAGTTAAATTAGGTCTGCATGTCACATTATCTAAGTATAAACACACCTGTTCTGAAAGCCCCCTGAGTCTGCAACATCACTAATCAAGAAGGTAAGGTAAAGTCCATTGCTGGAGCTTTTCCCCAGTTTCTGTAGCGTGAAGCAACTTAGGAGTTAAACTAGTCCATCTCAGATTACCTTCCCAGTATTTTACTGCTGGGTGGACAGAGGCACACTTGCGGTTGGGACCTTGCCTAAGGGTCTTGGAACGGTGGGGGTCTGATCAGGACTCAAACTCACGACCTCTCAAGCACGAGCCCAGCACCTTAACCATGACACCACGGCCCCTGACACTAATCAAGAAGCACCACCAAACAAGCAACACAATGTAGACCATTCCATCACAAAATGGAAACACAATAACCCTGCCTAGAGAGGGCTGTCCACCAAAACTCACAGATCAGGCAAGGAGAGCATTAATGAGAGAGGCAATAAAGCGATAAAAGGTAACCGTGAAGGAGCTGAAAAGCGCCACAGTGGAGAGTGGCGTATAAAACTGGTGTTTACAGAAGAGTGGCCTGCAATTGGCAATTGGTTACAGTAAAAAATAAGAAAGCATGGTTACAGTTCACCAAAAGGCATGTGGGAGAATCCGCAAACATATGGACGAAGGCCCTCTGGTCAGATTAAAACTGAGCTTTTTGGTCATCAAGGAAAACACTATGTTAACGTCATGTTGTAGGAATGTTTTTCATCAGCAGGGACTGGGAAACTTATCAAAACTGAAGGAATGATGGATGGTGCTAATACAGTGAAATTATTGAGGAAAACCTGTTTCAGTCTTCTAGGGATTTGGGACTGGGATGGAGGTTTGCCTTCCGGCAGGACAATTACCCTAAGCATACTTTTAAAGCAGCACTGGTGTGGTTAAGGGGAAAGGTGTAAATGTGTTGGAATGGCCTAGTCAAAGCCCAGACCTTAATCCAACTCAGAATCTGTGGCATAAAGATTGCTGTACACTAATGGAATCCATCCAACTTGAAGGAGCTGGAGCAGTTTTTGCTTTGAAGAATGGGCAAAAATCCCAGTAGCTATGTGCCAAGTTCATAGAGACATACCTTAAGAGACTTGCAGCTGTAATTGCTATGAAAGGTGGCTCTACAAAGTGCTGACTGTGGGGTGGTGAAAACATATGCACTAACAACTTTTTGTTTTTTTGTTCGTTAGATTTTTTTTTTTAAATATAAATTTCACTTCACCAATTTGGACCTCCAAGGGGGGGTGAATACCTTTGCAAACCACGACAGACAGACAGATAGATAGATAATTCATGTGTCCTGCAGCTCATACATACATCAAAAATGTTGTACTTTTCAGCTGCTCCCTTCTATTCTTCACCAAGGGGTCATCACAGCAGATTAATCTACAGTGGTAATTTGGCAGAAGTTTTATGCCAGATGCCCTTTCTGACGCAACCCTCTACGGTGAAAGGGACTTGTGTCCCCCCCTTGGAATCAAACCAGAGACCTTTTGCTTGTAAGACAAATGCACAAACCACTATGCTACAGGGGACAGTACACCTAAAAATAAAAAATACAGCAAATAAAAAGGAATGGACAGCTACACATTTGTGAGACATATCTCTACACAGATTGTACATATAGCAGTTATGTTGCTTTTTTTTTTTGGTTTGTTTTTTTGAATAGTTTGAACTGATCTTTCAACAACTACAACTAGACTGACAGCTGGCTCATAATTTTTATATAGTACGGGCCAGTATGGTATGGGCCAGTGGCAATTCTAGTCTGTTAGGGCCCTGGGGGAAAAAACTCACAGGGGCCCCTCCAACCAGCACTCATCCCCATTATTTTATAAATTATATGACAGTATAATAGCGTTAATACTATAACTATTAATTTCTACTTGACTTATTCACACAGTGACCACCAGAACTGGACACACTAGGCCACTCTGCCCGCTAACTAATGTTAAAACTCAACATTCCATTTTCTTCCGCTTATCCACTTCAGGGTCTCAAGGGGGCTGGAGCCTAATACAGATGCCATAGAGCGAGAGGGAAGGTAGACCCTGAATAGGTCGTCAGCTCCCCACCATCTTGTTTTTTCTCCTCTTCCTCTTTTTTTCTTCTTGTATCACTCCCAGAAGGATAATTCCTCCCCAAGCGGTGGCAAACAGCTCCTCTGGGCATATAGTTTTCAAAAAAACAATTACACAGTTTCAGCATTCTCAAATATGTGGTGTTCCTTTCTTTAAGTTAGATGTTACCCAGCAGCTCAGGGTTTTGGGAACATAATACATAATCACAACAGATAGTTTGCATTCATATTTTGACATTTAATTGCCCCAAGAAAGCAAACTCCCTGATGCTGACTTGGGTTACAGTCACCTTCACTGAACAGAGTTAATTTTATTGGTTGGAGTTTTTTCTGCAATGAGAAGTCAAACTATTTGTGAAAAAATGCCTGTACCTTACTTTTGCTCTAAACCCTGTGGCCAGGAAAACAAAACAATAGAGTTCAAACAGTTTTCTGGGTTCTCTGAGACAAAAAGAATGATTGTTGGTGTACAATTTTAAAACAATTTATAAAGTCAAGTAAAAAAATTCTGTCATAGCTGTATATTATTCTATTACTCTTTAATATTGGTACAGTACATAGACAAAAGTATCAAGCCACATACACGACACCTACAAGAGATTTTATCACATCTTACCTGAAATCCATAGGCATTAAAATGGAGTTGGCCCCCACTTTGCAGCTGTAACAGCTTTCTACAAGATTTGGAGTGTGTCTGTAGAAATTTTTGCCCATTAATTCAGAAGAGCATTTGTGAGGTCAGACACTGATGTTGGTGAAGGAGGCCTGGCTCACCTTCTCCGTTCTAGTTCATCCCAAAGATGTTCAGTCGGGTTCTTGACTAGTCCACACAGAGCCCTGACAAGTTCTTCCACACATAACATATCCAACCATGCCTTTATGGATCTTGCTTTCTACACTGGCGCACAGCCATGCTGGAACAAAAAGGGCCTTCTCTAAACTTTTCCCAAAAAGTTCGAGGCATAGAATTGTCCAAAGTTTTGGTAAGCTGAAGCATTAAGATTTCCCTTCACTGGAACTAAGAGACCTAGGACAACCCTGATAAACAACCCAACAGCATTATCCCTCCTTGACCAAAGTTTACAGTTGTCTTAAATAGTCAGGCAGGTCACATTCTCCTGGAATTCGCCAAACTCAGACTCCTTCATCAGACTGACAGAAAAGAGAATTGTCAGTCATTACTCCAAAAAACTTGTTTCCACTGCTCCAGAGTCCAGTGGCAGTGTGCATTCACCACTCAATCCAAAGTTTTGGCAATGTAAGGGGTTGGTCAGTGTTCGGAGCCTTGCTCAAGGGCACCCCGGCAGTGCTCAGAGGGTGAACTAACACCTCTCTAGCTTCCAGTCCATCCTCCGTGGTCCATGCAGACCTTGAACCAGCGCTCTGCAACGTTCTTTTTCCTTGGTTCAGCTTTTTGTGCTCAGGGTGACTATCTGGTTTCCAATCCAAGTCCCAACAGACTGAGCCACTGCCTCTACTTTGCAATGCCACTTACAGTTGATCATGGAATGGCCGAAAGGGAAGAAATTTCACAAACTGACTTGTTGCAGTGGCGGCATCCCATTAGTACCACACTCAAACTCCGTGAGCTCTTTAAAGCAACACTCATTCACTTATATTTCTAAAGCCAGTGTTCTGATACTACATGCACTACCCGCACAGTCATGTTAAATAGAACAAGCTGTAAATCCAGCCTTAGCCTGGGTAGAGTGTTTGTTTGATGCAGCCTTCTCTAGTATTCAATTCTTCTTATCTTAATGTTTTCCATTTTTCTTCAAATGCAGCCACTGTGGCTAAAAACTCAGTTGCAATAGCACAAGTTGACACTCAGTAAACTAATGTATACTCATGTATCAGTATAATTAAAGGTGGTAAAAGAGCTGTCAAGTGCTAGATAATGGTTCACTTTATCTTAACCTGAATGCAGATTTTGATTGTGGTCATGAAAATTCTTATGATAGGAAAAGTTATTTAAGTGGTCTGCAACCCCTAGTTGTTGGTGTCTTTAATGCTATCCTGCTTCTACATACAAAAGTTGTTCTAAGCCTTTCAGAAAGTGTCAGTAAAGTTAGTGACTCCTTTTAGATTCCTTCCCCAAATATAATGTATGAAAACCCAATGAGGACACTGCTATAGAGAAAAGGAAAAAAAATGAATAAAAATGAATGACACATAACACAGCTGTTTAATTATTAAATGTTGGTTTTATTTTTTTAAATCTTTTTTTGTTGTTTTTTTTTTCAAAGTCGCTTGATAATCTTGACAAAATTGCAACATGTTCCATACTTCTCAAACTGACGGTGTGTCTGTTGCTATTCCAGATTAGCTGTGGAGGGAAAATTTGTGTGCCGTCCTGGACAGGTTAAGTCCTAAATGATGAAAGCAGCTTTGACCGTACAAATAAAAAAAGTACACATGAATGACTCAGAGAGTCCACACTGGCATCTTACGGAGGTTGTAAATATGGAGCGGTCAGGGTCAGTGTCTCTCGGCACAAGCTCTGATTTGCCAGGCCAAACAGGAGTGAGTGAATAACTATTCAAGGGGCTCAGTAGCAGAGGTGTGTGTACATGTGCATCTGTTATTGAGGAGGTGCAGCACAGAACATATACAAATGACAGGCCAAGCACACAAAATGATTCCTTCCTGAGACATTGGTGCGTGTACAGTAATGATGGTGTAGATGACGTGATGGTGAAGGCGTTTTGGTGAAGGCGTAATGGTGTAAAGTGAGTCACAGGGCACGAGGTTGTTCTGGATTCGGTAAAAGTCACACATTTGTTTCTACCACAGGTTGCCAAGGGGAGACTTGTGAGGACTTAGCTGATAATCACATTTGGGACCTTGACTTGCCTGACCACTGACACAGTAGAGGGATCACTACAATCCTGTCTTCTTTCATCCACTACAAATTGATGCACAGAGAGCACTGAGTATTACTTGTGTTTAATACAAGTGTATGTACACCATTGTTCACATTTTAACTCTCCTTGAAGCTGAGCTGTGGCTCATTCAAGCCTGCCAGTCTACAGATGGCATCTAACCCACCATTTTTTGAAACACCTTCTCTTTTTGCTACATGGCCAAAAAAAAAAAAAAAGCTATGCCCCGGCAGGAGTGCTACTTTGTTACCTACTGTACATAAAAAATGTCTTAAAAATGAAAGGGGGCAAAGGTCAAAACTGTTTGTGAAAGCCAAAACCTGAAAAGCCAGTGATTTGCGAAGGGTCTGTCCACTATTTTAGTAGGACAAAACATGAAAGAATTTCCTTCAGTAAAATGTGCTCAAAATGTCTTTTTTGAATCACAAACCTATAAACAAAACACATAAAATGTATTCTTAAAAAAAAGATCAGGTGAAGCCTAAAACTCTTCATAGTTTTAAAGAAATGAATACAGCTTATATACACAAACTCAAAGGCTACTTAAAATACACCTTATAATGAATCTTCATTAATTTGATTTCTTGAAAGGACCTGTGACCATATCATACAACCAAGCTCATACAATCATTTTTTCCAATCTCTTGGAAGAAAAAACAAAACAAAAAAGAAAACAAATCCAACCTGGAATAGTAGGTGATTTTCATTGCGACTTGTTTTCTGTGCATATTTTTGTGTGTTTGCATGTGTAGACTGGAGAGAAAATTCTTTTTTTTGTCAATTAGAATAATGTACAAATGTGAAACTGAAACATCTTTCTCAATACTCTTGATGGGTATGAAAAGATTCAAACAGTGAAGGAATACAACAATATCTAATCTCAGCTCAGAAAACATGCCCTCATTTCAACCTGCCTTCCTGTTCTAGACATGTTGATCACAATAGTTCCTTAATTTTTCTATATATATTTATATATCTTTTGTACGAAATCTGTTTTGTTGAAACTGGAAAAGAGAAAAAGACCCAAAGTCTTTGAGGAGTGGGTTCTTTTGACAAGTTCCAAAGTTGAGTTGCAGTCTGTCTCAGAGCACAACAAAAAAAAAGTGTCTGGTGTTTGTCAAATCAGTCTGTGTCCATTGTCCTTTGTATATTTGTTCCATTGTGCTCCACCCACTCTCGGTTTCATCCAGACCTTGTCTCGATCAGTTTTTTCGAGAAAGGTGGAGAGGGGAGGGAGAAAGAGGAAGAGTCATCAGCAGTGTTTACGGTGTGGTATATTGGAGGCATCCTGTTACCCTGGGCCTGCTCCTGCCTCACCTCCCCTCGTGTGTGGACAGGCTTCCAGAGAGAGGGAAAGTGGATCAGGAGATGGGGATTTGTGTTGTAGGAGAGAAGGAGGTTGGCTCTGCCAGTCTCCTGTGTTCAGCAGTTAGGTGTCAAGACCCACCTCCTTCAACCCTCCTCTTCGGAACAATGACGGAGGAGACAGAGAGCAACACAAAGAATAAAAATTAAAAGGTAGGCCGTGACTACGGTGATTGTGTGGCTGGACTGCTTTGGGCAGAGCTGGGGGACATGCTGGGGCTGCAGCTGCCTGGAGGGGGACCACTTGGTCGTCCGCCTGCTGCCCCGCTTTCCAGACCTTCTGAGTTCTCCAGCATCTCCTGGATGAGAGGTGGCATGGATCCTGGGATCTCCATCTTCAGCGTGATAACACGCTCAGCTCCTGCAGAAAAGAATTGGAAAAAATGTAAGTTATCAGTGTAAGCTCTGACAAAATACATCTAACATATTCTCGTGCATTCCATTTTAAAATGACATGGAGAACACAAAAAATATCATCTGAACAACTGATTAAGCAACTAATCCTTTCAGCACTATTCACATAAAAACCCTAAGGGACCACAGACCTTTAGCGCTGATGCTTCTAAGATCAGTGATCTTCATCAGCATCTTGGGGAACATGTGCGGTTTGTGGGGCCTCCTCTTCCTTACATAAATCTTCAGTGCCTCCAGGAGGGGCTCCTGCAGGATGTCCACCTTGTCTGCTTCCTCCAAGTCCTGCCGATCTGTGAAACAGTCACAAATTAGAGAGAAAAGAATGGGTGAATAAATACCCTCTGACTGTTAGAACCACAGTAGCCACCAGATGGTGCTCTGCAAAAGAACACAGCATTGCAACTCTACCACTATGTCTTCCATTGACAAAGATGGCACTGTCTTTCTTTACAGGTCAGAGAGGGGGAAAAGGGAATTAAAGCTTTAAAGGCATTTTTGTTGAAGGTGTCATACCTCCACACAGTAAACAGATGGCACTAAGCAGCCCCGTCTCTGCATCATCCATTTCCAGAGGAAGGAGCTGGTTGGCAAAGGCAAAAACCAGATCGGTGAGGGGACCAAAGCCAGCATTGTGCATCTGGTTTCGATTTAGCGTGAGTCCATCTGAGAAAGTCATGGTGTCTTGCTCTGGTGTGTAGCGTGTACAGATCCGCAGTATCTGTGGACAGCAGACAGGTTGAGTTTGCAAAACGTTCAAACCACACTTTCAGTCTTGTTCCTTTAACACATCTGTACTATGTTCTGTGAAGTGTTCTCAAATGTACCAGGATGTCCAGGCAGGCGGCTTTGAGCAGAGTGATCTGGTCGGCAATGGTGAGCGTCGTGAAGCCAGGCAGTTGCTTTGCGAACTCCACCGTCTTAATGATGCACTTGGTGGACAGTTCACTGAACTTGTCCCACAGATCTACGTCCAAGGATACACGTCGTTCTGAGCTATTAGTCTGTAAGAATAAAAAGACATTTGCAGATCAATTTTATCATGAATGCAGGTGAAAAAACTCACACTTAAAAAAGGCGAATGAACATAAGGACACACAGACTGCCAGTCTCATGCCACTGACCGTAGTGTATTTGCCCAGCTGGCAGAGGGAGGGGAAAGTATCCTGGTGTGCCTTGCGAACCCTGTCGATCATCTGCTCTGTGTCAGGACTCAGCACGTAGCTCTCTGTACACTCCTGTTTCTTTTCGTCCTTTTTCTTCTTGTTCCGGTCATTTCTCACTGCTACAGGGAGGGAAGAAACAGAAGGATTAATATGCACGACAGAAATCCTTTGTCCAAGACAAAAACTCTGGACAAACTTCACATTTAATCTTGTATTTTGTCATTTTAAATATAGTGGTTCATAAGACTGGTTTGCCTTTTTTTAAAAGAAAAAGATATTTTCTATCCATTTCAATTGGCTGTGTAGTGTGGAGTTAATGAAGCCCATTGCAATCTGCAAATATTCCACATAAGCTTATGAGTCCACCTCAAGGTAAAATGTGATCATGATCAAAGGCAAGTCATCAAAAGGAAAAGGATGCTAAGTCTGCAGCAAACAGCAGCAGCAAACACATCTTTTCTTATCAGATACTCTAAGATAAATGTTGTGAGACAGCTCCATCCAGGAAGGGTTATGATAATGTAGAAGGAGGAAAAAAACCCTTGAAATAATCCTCTGTCGTTTCCCTCTGGGCGCTCTCGCTGAGAGTAGTGTGCTCACCCCAAATGACAAAAAACACTAGGCGGAGTGTTTAGCATTGGAATCCCATTACGAGCTCGATCCATTTCTCCTATCTACATTGGGATGCAGTTTTGCTGTGTGTATGTGTGTGTGCTGAGGCTGGGGTGGAGTGGGGATGGTTGGGTGAGATGGGGTGCTAGTTGATAAATAGTGGTGGGGGATGGAGCTATCCATAAGGCTGACAAATTGCCACAGCTTTCATTAGAGGTCCCAGCTAATCTAATAACATAATATGACAAATATCCTGCCTCTAATGGTTTTAAAAGGGCTCGGCTTCAGAGCCCGTACCAGGAAAAAAAAAACCTTCCAGCTTTTTCTCTCTTACTCTGACGTCTCTCTCTCTCTCTCTCTCTCTCTCTCTGTTATACAACAAATTCTCGCTTTCCTTGTCATCCTCACTTTGTTTCATTCTCAACCGATGCACACTTTCTCTCATTTTCAAAATGCTTTAAATCATCCACCTTTCCAACTCTATCACTTCTCCAATCTCTACCTCCCCTCGAGGTACTTGCATTCCCCCAGCCACTAACCTGAGATCAGATTTTCCTTGTCTTAATTCCAACCTTGACCATTAAGGGCAAGAGCGCTCAGGCTGATGGGAGATTGGTGTCTTTTGACAGAGGGGCCTGGACCATGGCCAAGGAGGGGAAGTACTACGCTGGTGCTGCTGCTCATTCATCAGCCCACAGACAGGCCTCCCTGCCTGGGAGAACATGAAGGGAAGGAGGAAGGCGGGGGCTGGAAGTCTGATCCTGCATTATGTTACTGCTAAGCACTGCTCCCCACAACAAGAAATGAAGACCCCACTGTGATCATGGTAAATCCATTATTTTCTAGCATGTATTGGTACTTAAACAGTTGGTAAAACAGAAGATGTTATGATGAGACAGTTTGATAAACCATGTCAGTATAAATAAGAAAAACAAAATGTTTCACTTTCATTTACTTTAATGAGCTAATTATGACTTAGTTAGGGAAGGAACATCCTGCTAACAACCCTCAGCTTTGGAGGCTGGTTGCGTAACACTGTAGTAAGCTGCTGAAGATATTTGGGCCAGCCCTGTTTGTGGAGCTGATTGGGATTCTGTGTCCTGTGTGCCATGAGAGGAGGGGCAGAGGGCTGCAACACACTCGATGTCCAATTAATTCACAAATAAAAGTGGGGCATCCCTAGTGCCCAGACATTACCCTCACTGACAAATTGGCAGCACAATCATAAGCCGCACAACACAATTTAATGAAGTCATTAAAGAACTATTAGGCATGACTGGCGATCTGTCATGGCGAATTGCCACATGCAATAACTTGGGGGGAAGGAGGCCTCTGGCAGGGTAGTGCAAATGAAAGAAATACTGCCTTTTTATATGTGTGTGGATAGAAATGTGCATTAGATGTTTGTGTGTCAACTTCAAGCCATGCATCTTAAAAATGTATTATGAGAATATGAATGCTAATGGGGGAACTTTCATCCTGGATTGTTCACAGTTACATGCTCATTGCATAAAAAGGATTTACAAGAGCCAATGTGTAGTGTGTACGGGATACTGTGCTGGCACACACACACACACACACACACACACACACATGCACACAGCCATCACTCAATCATTCGTTCTCATAGTGGATTTCAGCTGCAGCGTGCACTTAATAGACAATTTCAGTGCCACAGTGCGTATGCATTTGTGTCTGTGTGTGTGTGTTTGTGTCTGTGTACAAGACAGAGGGAGGTGGGCAGACAGGGATAATTCGTGTGAGGAAAATTAAAGCGCTGGCAGCTCGTCCATCACACAGATTAAATTCAATGGAAAGATAAAAATGTCAATGTTCCCCCTGCTCCTGCTGCTCGCAGCGCAGAGCCACCGACGACAGTGATGAAACTTCCCCCCCTCTCTCTCTGTCCTCCAGCCTCTCTCATTCTCTCCTCTCTCAACTCTGGATTTTCATTCTCACTCACACTGGGTTCAATACTCTTCTCTCACAGCCTTCATCTTTTGCTGCTATCCTGCCTCTCTGGTTGATGTTATCCCCTGTTTGTGCTGTTCTCCATCATTCTGTGCTTCATCTTATTTTACTTTTATTACTTTTTCTATCGCTGAATAACACCTTCCTCAAGGAAAATGTGGGCGATAACTTTGTGAATTTGACAAAAAGAAGTGGAGGGTAGGACACTGAGGGATGGTGGCTGCTCTGGACTCCAGAATAAACACAGTACAGAGGATGCATCCATGATGAAAAAAGGAGAAGATTCATATTAGACCCTTATATTTGCATAATGTAAGCTCTGCTTCTCATTTTTATCCATCTGCTTGTACACATTTCTATGAGATTTTGAGATTTCAAGCAAAAAATTAGAGGCCTGCACAGGGGAAAGGAAGAGCAATGTCAGTTTTTAAAATCCCATGGAACAGTTGTGGCTCAGGAGTTTGAGCAGTTCATCTGCCAAATGGAAGGCTCGGTGGTATGTATGTACATGGGCAAAGATACTAAAAAAAATTATTTAAGAATGTGAGTGTGAATGGGTGAATGTGGCTTGCAGTATGGGAAATGAGTCTAAAAAGGCCCTTCATAAACAGTCCATTTCAAGAAGTCATTACTCCAGGTTGGAATGAAGGTCAACATTGGTACTTCCTGATATAGTTTTTAAATCAAAAGTTACTCTTAATTTCTGACTTTAACTACACACAAGTTGAAACTGGCACTAGCCTTTACAGGCGTTTCCCTTGTAACCCTCCCCGCTCCTCCTGATGCTGTCTCGCATGGCAATGCCACCTGGCAGTAGGCATGGCACTGTTGTCTAGAGCTGTCTGCCAGCAGACACAAGGTCACCCAGACAGCTCCCAGCACTAGCAGGGGGTCCACCTTCTGTGTGTGTGACGGGGGAGTGTATGGTGTTCTAAGTGGGGCTGTCAGAGAGTATTTCTCTAACAGCCTTTTTATTCATACCAGCTTGTATTTGTCACCTTGTATGTGCATAATTTGTGCACGCGCACGTGTGTGCATGGAATTATGGGGAAACGTGCATTTTGATGAGTGTGTCCGTTCTTGCGTCTGTGTCAGAGGCACAGAGAGAGTCCCTGCTGGCCCCAGATGGCCAGTCTCTTATGCCTCACCAGCACACACCAGTTTCACTGGCCAAAGTCACTACTGTGTAATCTACTATCTGAAAATGACCATAGTCTGTAAAAACATTACAATAAAAAACAAAAGCAGCTCAGTAAAGATGGATAGAAATCTTGAACTCCCTCTCTCTACATACATACACACACGACACTCTTCCCTCACGTCTGTTCAAAAACACCTCACCAGTTCATGCTTGTGTAGTACTACTTATTCACCACTAGATGGCTCTCCAATCCTATACTTTCAACATTGTGTTATGTGCCTTCTGAGACTTTTCGTGTATTTGTGTGTAAGAGAACTGGTTGCTGTGATCTTTCTAACCATGATTAATGGCCTCATTCAGGGGTAAGGAGCTCAGAGGATAACTTCTTTTACTGTAAGCCACAGTGCTGTGGCATGGGGAGTGCTCTCTGCACTTTCTGTACCAGAAAGATGAGGTAAATAGCACTGGGAAGACAGGAGAAACAGAGAGACCAAGCACGGGAGGCTGTATGCAAGTTGTGTTTAAACAGGAAGGAGAGGCACTCCAGTTTTTCGCCACATGTGATTTTTATTAAGATATGCCCAATTTCACGGCATTTAAAAGTATTTATGAGAAAAGATGTGGGTGTATGTGTCTGTGTATATAACAGCGTGTGTGTGATGTGATCAGGTTGAGATAAAAACCCTGTTGGCCTCTGTGGTCACACCTCTCCCAATTACTTTATCAAGTCTGGCTCCCTGTGTATGTGTGTATTCACACAGCCCCCGGGGGTGCAGTGATGGGAGCAGACGCCTGCTCTTTCACTCTCTGCAGGTGAGAATATATTCATCACAGAGGCCTGCCAAGCCTGGTGACACCCTCACTGCTAATGCCAGTCTGCATCACGACTGATTATTTGTCACTTGTATACAGGGGATATTATTTTTAAACAAAAGTTCAAGAAATATAAACAGCAACAGCTGATGTCTGACAGGAACAGATTTGAAAGATAGGGGACGAATTCTTATGCAACGTTACACGAGGAGCAGAAGTCAACATATGCTGTGACTTAAGGCTTCCTGCAGTGGCAACAATCATGCCAACACCTCTGGGATTAACTGTGATGAAATCTGTGCTTGGCCTAAAAGCCCTCTGAGAGCAAAGCATTCTGAGCATGGCATGAAGTTTTTACTCACATTCCTTAGACATCCCAACTTCCAGGCACTTTTGCAACCGACAGTACTGGCAGCGGTTGCGGGTGACTTTGTTGATGACGCAATTCTTCTCCCGGTGACAAGTGTACACCATGTTTTTCTGGATGCTTCTTCGAAAGAAGCCCTGTGTGACAGAGAGACAGAGGTAAGGCAGTGAAGTGAAATATGACTGTCATAACAAACACAGCAGTAAGTATCTTAATGAGTAGCAGGCTGGGGTCCATTAGCAAATCTTGTTCTGTTTCTAACAATATCACGGCTTTTAATGTGTTCTTGGGCTTCTTTGTACAAATCTTGCCTTTGTTATAGTGTCCCTTTTTATCCATTTCAAAAAATAAGAAGTGAAAAAGAGGGCATGGCAAAACTGATCTAAACATCTGCAAATAAAAATCTAAGAACAACCAGTCAAGTTCAAAAATAGTCTAATCTGTGTGTGAAATCATGACAGTGATAATGGTCAGTGAACTGTCACCATCTTATCACGTTGTGCACCTGCTCAGGGGAAGCTCACTTGAGAAACAAAATGATTTTGGAGTTATTTCAAGTCCAAAGGCTTTTGGGGCAAAAGGCACATGGGGTTACTGGGTGTCATGTAACCATGGCCTAGTTTTGAGAGCCAGAAACAAGCAATTCTAGATCCAGGCCAAGTGTATATAATTAGAGAGAGAGAGAGCTAGAGAAACAGACCATAGGCTAAAAGTGTTGTGTAAGAACAAAAAGGAGTCCTTATTTTCCTGCATCAAACCAAAAGAATCAAAACATAAAATACATTTAGTCTTAGCCAATGAGACAGAAAAAAAGCATAAGCAGCTCATCTTTGGTCACTAATCCGGAAATCTTTGGGGACCACAGACTAGTGTTCAATTGCACAAAAATAAGGAACATATCTGTTTCATACAGCATGCATCCCATGCACTCAGTACTAATATAATTTTAATCCCTATGAATCTTAAGAGTACCTCTAAAAGCTTAAAATAGGCTCTGAATATTAAGTATCAAACTGACTGGCAGAAAAAGTCCAAAAAGTTTTGAATTTAAAAAAAGAAACCTGGGATTGCTGATTTGAAAGTGAAAAACCCAAGTTCATGTCGAGAGCTAAAACTCAGGGTCCAAAAGATTGGAGGAAATCCACTGAATTTAAATTTTTGCTTTGAAACCAAGAAGCCTTTTAATTTGTTTCCCACTAAGGTGACAATGACAAATCAGATGAATAGCCAGGCATCCTAACCCATGTATTCCATAATACCATCCATCCAATAAAATCAGTGTTAGCCTCTGTGGCCTGACTGCTTAAACATCCCTAGCATGTCAAAAAGATAAAAAGAGGTTAATGCAAATCAGGCACAACTGAGTGAGTACTCAGCAAGCAGAGCTCTGGACAAATGTAATACAGGTCAGTGTCAGTATTGATGTGATGAGGTGGGTCATTTATTGGTGGGTGGGACCAACTAGGGCTGGCGAGAGGGAGCTGGGGTAGAGGAGTTGCCAGGGAGCCCCATCCCATGCAGGCGGATTAGCATTGCAAGCTGACAGATGGCTGATGGATCTAAGCCTGCAATTTGTCCTTCCCGGATCACCAACCTCTTTCTACAACTCCTGTCCACCGCCACAGAGACATTCAAGCTCCTGATGGAGGTACTGAGCACAGTTTGTCATCTGTTTCAACAACACTGTACTGGCATGGGCAATGGTAGTGCTTATACTCCTTTCCATCTGCTCAGGTCACCTCATCTAACTTTTGTCCTGACTTAATGCATGCTGCAACCTGTCAAATTAAATGAATTTTTATTTAAAAAAGTGAACAATTCCAACATTTCAATAAAATATGCATTTCATTGCACCATTTCCAGCACAGAAACAGAGGATTTTCTGTCTCCGGCACATATTTCAAAATCTCCTCAGAAAGGAGCCGTTATCTCCCAGCAGAATCGTACGACCTGAACAAACAAGAAAGTAAAATGAATAAGGCTTGTACTTTATTTTTAGCTGTTAATGCTGAGGAAAAAGTCTACAGTCTTTGTCTGGGTGAGTATCATGTACTATTTGATCCAATGGTGCCCTGATCCTGACCCCAGGGTCACCAAAAGATAGACCACCGCCCTCCAGACACTACGAGGCTCAGGTGCCCACTTGCAGCATGTTCTGATTGGCTGCTGCTGCTGGCTCATGGACCAGTCAATTGTTCCTGTCCTTCCCCTCCTCCCCTCCTTTCAGGAGTCATTGCTTCCTGCGGCCCTTAAGCCTCTTTTTGTATCACTGCTTAATCCGCCCGGCGACAAGAGCCCTCAGCAGGCCTGTCAGCCACCCTGCAGTGTTCAGTGGAGATGAGAGCGGCAA
>VUQH01017198.1:2011-12873 GCA_015106775.1 Etroplus canarensis | reverse complement strand
AGTTCTGGTCGTCCCAAACTTCTTCCATGTGAGGATTATGGAGGCCACTGTGCTCTTAGGAACCTTGAGTGCTGCAGAAATTCTTTTGTAACCTTGGCCAGATCTGTGCCTTGCCACAGTTCTGTCTCTGAGCTCCTTGGGCAGTTCCTTCCACCTCATGATTCTCATTTGCTCTGACATGCACTGTGAGCTGTAAGGTCTTATATAGACAGGTGTGTGCCTTTCCTAATCAAGTCCAATCAGTTTAATTAAACACAGCTGGACTCCACTGAAGGAGCAGAACCATCTCAAGGAGGATCAGAAGAAATGGACAGCATGTGAGTTAAATATGAGTGTCACTGCAAAGGGTCTGAATATTTATGACCATGTGATATTTCAGTTTTTCTTTTTTAATAAATTTGCAAAAATTTCTACATTTCTGTTTTTTTCTGTCAAGATGGGGTGCTGAGTGTACATTAATGAGAAATAAAATGAACTTTTTTGATTTTGGCAAATGGCTGCAATGACACAAAGAGTGAAACATTTAAAGAGTCTGAATACTTTCCGTACCCACTGTAATTGAATTGACAGTGTGCTCTGTGCTGCCATGCCTGAGACTACATCATCAGCACTGCCAAGGTTCATATGATATTACATAAACACCATATCAACAGCCACCTGTAGAATCCAAGTCTACATGCAAGATATATCCATGACTAGGGATGAATACTGATAAGATATTATTGATATCAAGGTCATTAGCAGGTTTGATTCTTTTAATTGATCCAATTTCCAAAAAAGTAGGCCTACAATCTGAACACTGTGCAGAAAGATAAAACTAGAAAAAGGCTTAATTGATAAAATATTGTGAGAAACTTAAAGTCTTCTTATGGATTGGTCAATCTGGTATCAGATTTGTACTGAAGCAGGTTCTTAATTTCCTTTGCTAATCATCTCTCCCTGCTGTAAATGCTTGATGTTTTTATATGGGGACTAGCTAAGAGATGTGAATCCAAACATTTTCTACATTTACATACTAATGTATTCCACATGAGTGGAATGCATATTTATAATTAAATGACTTTTGTTACTGCATCCTTCTTCTGAGCAATTGATTAGTTTTGGCAGGTCATTTAGTCGAGCTTAGCTGCAAAATCAGGTTCGTCATCTGACAGCTGATGATATACCAGTGCTAGTCCACATCATGTGATGGCTCAGCAGATATCCTTCTTCACATTCAGTTGGCAAACCTCATGTTGGGTGCTCTATTTAAGCTACTTTAGCCTGCTGGCAGTTCCTGCCACCTCTGCAAGCTACTTTGCAACCTAACTCCACTCCTTCTTCTCATAGTGTCAGACTTAATCAGTCTCATGTTTGTTGTCAATGATGATCTCTTTACTGTTATACTAAGGATGAGGTCCCAGAACAGAATCATGCGGTCAAATATAAAATACTGCAGATGGAAATACCTTTTGATTAAATTCCCACTGTATAATTATGGATTTCTGCATATTGTGAAAAACAACCCATATCAGACTTGCATATGGCCTTTTATTAATTAGAGGCTCTCAGTCTGCAGTAAATATTGCATTCACATCATGACTTAACATGTTGATCACAGAATTAAATCAAAATAACAGTTACTCATCTAGAAGACAGTTTCAGAGCTCAGTAGAGTCAGAAGAATCTGTTGATTCTTTCACATTAAGGGGAAATACAGGGTTATCAAAAGTTTCTGCAACAGTTGGCTTCCATAGAGCAAGCTTCAGCCCACAAGTAGCACTGCAGAACTTGGAGGTAATAACATTTTGAGCTAGTATGATATGTCTCCCTATGATTGATACTGCGGCATCTGTCGAAGAAAAACCCTGATGATACGACTGCATCTTGTCTCCCAGGGACCAAAGTGTCTCTCTGTCTGCAATAGCATTAAACGTGGTGGGCAACGCAGTTTTAAACTTTAGGGACCGAGCTTGTAGACGGAGCACAGGCTTTGTGATATAACAGTGCAATGGCGTGTGCATGTGTGCTAATAAATGTTCAGGGACACAAAGCGGGTATGCAGTCCTCTTGTGTGGTGCTGGGTAATAGATCTCAGCTGTCTGTGCAGTGAGCTGCTGTGATGTGGTGGGAATTAGCAGAGATGTCGATAGAACAGATACAGAGCATGCTGATGGTTGATCAAGGATATTGATACCGTATTATCTAGAAACATTCAATTTGGATTAAGCCGCTTCAAGGTGCTTTATAGTTACATGGACGTTAGTTTTCTTATTAAGATTATTCGCTTAAGGCAGCGTGCCTTTGATTTTTTTAATTCAGTATTAGTGAAGCAGAATAAGAAGGATGAGAATATTTATAGCAGATGCACAGAAAAATAGATGGAGCTTACATATTTAAAAATCTGCTTTAATATTCCTTCAAGCTTTTGGAGACTGACACACTTATTATTGTTTTAGTCTTCATTCCTGGGCTAAAATGATCATTCTTACATTTTTCTGATATCTAGTCTTATCCAATATTTCATTTGGATGTCTTAAGTATCATAATCTTATCTTATGTACGGTATATCTTTGTGGATTTTTGCGCCATTGCAATTGTAACAATGATACATTTATTTAAAGTACTTCACTCAGACAGGATTTCCTCCTCAGTCTTAAGAAGACAAAGGTCTTATGTAAATGTACTTAAAGACAGTAATGGTAAATAAATGTGAAACTACTCTTGCGGTTTGGATCAGGATTTACAGATGAATTAACTGAGAAGCTGATTCAGTCTCGGTATGTAGTTCAGATGTGTACGTGTGTGCTGTCTCAGTGCAGCGCCGTAGGATGTATGGGGATTTAAAGTTATAGTTTACTGTCTGACACCTATCCATTTACTCTGTCAGTGTGTGCACATGCACCCACTGAAGACATTTTCACATGGCTCAACGTTGCTTGGTTACTGGCCAGTTGGCAAGGGAACGGTGACAGCCCATGCTAATTTGTGATGGCCTGAGATGACTGTTCTTGTGTATGGGGCTGCATGTGTGTAAAATCAATGAGGGTTTCTAATCTGTCAAGTGAGACAGGTGACCCAGTATGGCTTTGATTAGCCAGATAGACACAGCAGCACTTATTCCTCCCATGAAATGTACTCCTCTGTGATAGAAAACCAATTCAGGACTCTCTGAAATCAATATCTGTTATACTGACTAAATGAGCAGGTTAGCTAAGTTGATTCGAAAAATGTACTTTGAAACCGAAGAAGTCAAAAAATTTGCAGCAATGCATAATTCTGATACTTTTTGTGTTTTTAATCATGTCTTTTTTTTGGGAAAATAAGAGAAATATGACTAAGAGATATGTAGTCTGATTTCCATAGATTTCTTTTTGATATAGACATATGTACTCTGTCGAGTCAGAGTAGTCTGTTTTATGGTGAAGTAGATGGAGAAAAGGAAGGAGAGCAGAGAGAGTACATTAGACTGCGTGCTAGAAAAAGCAATTACCTGTGGAAGACTATGTGCATTTCCCATCAAAGACGACAGAAAAGCAGTGGAGAGAGGAAAGAAGGCAAAATAAAAGTAGACTGAAGACAGAAGGGAGGGAAGCTGGATCAGGAAAAGAAAGTAAAAAAACGAGAGAGACAGAGAGGAGACACTGTGGCAGGAAGGGACTGTGAGTCAGCTGTCTCTGTGAGAACTGATAAGCCTAATCTGAGTGAATATAGTTCTGGAAGCAATGCCATGAATTTGAAATTTCTTTTTTTGGGGGGGTGGGGTGTATGCTGATATTGAGACTTATAGTTTGAGTAAAAGGATGACATTTCCAAGTAGAAGCAATTGCTGGTTGGATGTGTTTGTGGTTCTTTTATTACTTTCATGAATATTTATTTCTTTTTTTGAAATGACCAAAAAGATCTGTCTGATGTGTTTATATAAGCACTGAGCACTTTATTATAAACACCTATGTAATCCTTTACTATTCAGTATGATGTAGGACCATAAAGTTTCACAACTCTGCCCACAAACAGTAGAAATCATACATTAGGCCAGTATCCCTTGCAAGGTCGTGTCATGTCAAGGTCAAGTCAGAAAGGGCATCTTGTCCCAAATTACCCATGCGGATTAACCCGCTGTGGTGACCCTTCAGGGAAATTACAAGGGAACAGCTGAAGGTGCAAAACTGTTGTAACCAGGCTGTATTTCATTAGCTATGTAGCTAATAAAACTTCATTCAGTTATATTGTGGCAGCTGCATTATCCTTAAAGCCCCTGTCACATTTTGACGATTTAACCAGCGTACGCTGACGTAGGAAAAATTTGGCGAATGAGCTGGCTTACGAGAAATAAGTTATTGGTAAGTTTTGTATAAGTTAAGAGCATGCTGAACCACGCTGATATATATCGTAGTATGGCGAGGTCATTAATAAATTTTGTGCATGCACAAAATTTCCGACGTATGCCAGCGTAAGACTCATACGTCCCGCATATTTGGGCCATAAGTTGTAGGTGAGTTATGCGATCATTGGCACAATTTCACACATATTACTTGTAAGTTACTCATAAGTCAAAATATGTACCCAAACTTATTTCTAATCTATGAGTCACATGCGTTTAACCTATGTATAACTCATATTGAACTTATCACCAAAGCATATTGATATATGTAGACACATTTGACGTGTTCCGGACGACCACAGCACTTACTGAACGTGTTTCTACCGTATAATGGCTAGGCTTGGCTTAGAGTTGGTGTCAGCCATGCTCTCACACTCTCGCTTGCTCTCCCTCGCCTGGCCCTCCTGGCTCTGGGAGTTCCTGCCAGCTGACAGCAATCTTCAGACTCACCGGCCACTACTCACCTCTTCCTGTATTTTCTCTGGCTCTACAACTCACCGATGCCAGACCATTCAGTTTCCTCTGTCTCCTTCAGATCTCCCTCGCCATTATTCCTGGATATTATTCTTCCTCGGACTTTCTGTCTTCAGCAACTCCAGGGCTTTAGACTGAGTACAATCTTTTATTACTTCAGAGACTGTAAGCATTTCTTCTGGTATGACACTTAGATCCTGTGTTGTCTGTTTGGACCTGTTTCAGTGACTCTTTAGCCACTGGCCTTTAGTTTCCCTATGTAGTGATTGGTGTTATTTCTTTGGAGCCTTTGTTAGTGACTGTTGCTACGAGCTCTTGTGTTGTTGCTTCAAGCTTGTCCTTTCATGCATTTGAAGCTAACCTCAGTTGCATCGGCTTTCCCTCGGTGTTATTAATTAAAGCCGTCCTTGATTTTCTTTGTTGTTTACCTGCATTTGAGTCCATAAATAAATAAATTGTGAAATTATGACAGTTCTTCGAGTTTTTCTTTGGCATAATGGTGATGCTGATACTGCCAATAGGCTATGACACATTGTGCGTAAGTTGTGAACACCAGGACGCTAAGAATTCTTTGGTATAATTAATCTATAAGTTATCAAAACATTGTGTATAAGTTACTAATAAATTACGTATATGTCCATAATAAAAAAACATCATAGTTCTGCGTATGCCAGCATTTTAGAGAAATTTTTACGCGTCAACATGTGCTGGTTTAATGTGACGGGGGCTTAACTAGACACTCAAATGTGTAAAATTTTAAAACACCTTTTTTGAGAGTGTTATGTGTATAATATGTTCACATTTAAGTAATACTGGTTGTTTGTTCTTCTTCTTAAAAGGTTTGTAAATTGCCACTCCTAATTATTATCTACACTTGAACAATAATAATTATTATGTATTTTTTACATTCCCTGAGTTACCAGTATGCATTTCTCAGTGATTACTCTTGAAGCTTTTATCTGTCTTCCTGTTCCTGTGTCTCTTACACTCTGAAGCAAAGTGGATTCATCCTGCTCTCTTCCCTACAACAATCATTTTTTTGCGCAATAAGCCACAGGAAATAACAAGTTCAAGTGTGCGTTCTGTGCAACACTTGCCCCTCAGTCTTTCACTGGAGTTTCCCAGGGGAAACACTGCTCGTATTCAAGCATGAGTAACAAGGGAAAGAAAGCAGAGTGGGTGAGAAAATGTTAGAGGAGCTGCTGTTTAAAGAAAGTGGGCTGTAATAGAGAGCTGTGCTGGGACTAGAAAGGTCCTCCCTCAGCTTGTTGAACTTGCTGATGTATGCTATGTCAGATTGTTGCTTAATTGACTTGTTTTGTGCCCAGCTGAAGGTTATTCTATCAAAAGAAGTAATTTTACCTTCCACCTGCCATCTGTTGTATTTTCTGTCCAGTAAGCAAAGCTGTTTGATTTGTAGATGTTTTTTATATATTACGATTTTGAACTTCATTCTTGTGTTATTTTATGTTGTAGCAAGTTAAATGTAACCATTATCAGATAAAGATAAAGATTTAACTGGATAGCCAATGTAACAGCTTAATGCTAATCACTGATCACTGTATTTATAACTTGTAGACCATTTAATCCTTTTCTGTCTTTTTTGTCCTCTTTCTTGCTTCTTTTTCCTTTTCTTAGCACTCCTCCCTTACTCATCCATGGCCTTGGCCTTTGATTCTTATGGCTGCATTAACAGGCACTGCTTGGCATTTTGGGGGCTATTAGAAGTCTTGTTGAGTCATTAGTCATGTGTTTGAAGTGTGATGTGGGCAGAGCACTGGCTTGGCCGGCGGGGGCCATGACATGCATGGTGAGTTGGTCTTTATGTGAGCCAGACGGCTGACCTTTTCCTGCAGAATCCTCCACGACAGGAGAGGTGATGTCTGAGTAATTAATGGTGTGAAGTTGTGGTTGCTCATCACATCGCTTCCTTCTGAAACCTGTCCTACTCTGCTGTCGTCTTGTCGCTCAGCTGTCAAGTGACACCAGTGGGGGCTCTAACTCAGAGCAGCAGAGAGGTAATGGATCTCTTTTTCAGTGTTTATCCCAGGTGGAAATGTGTTCTCACCTGAATGTGTTCAAAGTCCATTCTGAACACTTGGTTGATAATGAAATTGAAAACAGGAATAACAGTCTGTGTGACAACAAGAGTCAACTTGAGCTGATTGTTTTTCTCTATTTCAGTCAAAAATGCTGTCTCTGAGGTTTAAAAATGACACATACACAGTGTAATCAGACTAACAATTTTCCTCTTGTTGGTATTATGAGATGCTGCTGCATTCTTTGCTCTCTGCTCTGAACAATGTTGCTTTTGTCTCTGTAACTAATTTTTTTCTCTGTCAGAAAACAATGATACAACAAACTGCCTACTGACTGGTATCCTGTCAGCATCAGTGCCTGCCCGAGCCGGGAGCTGTCAAGCTAGCCCCAGGCTGTGGTAAAGATTAGACCTGCTCATGTCAGATCGACCAATGTGAACTTGAGACTTTTTACTTAGAAAGAGAACTGACTGCTGTGCTGTCTTATGTATGTTTTATGATGTGTGTGTGTGTGTGTGTGTGTGTGTATGTGTATGTGTGTGTGTCTGTGTGTCTGTATGTGTGCGTGAGTACACGTAAGGCTTCAGACCATTCAGTCTATACGTTTTCATAATAATGCAAATTATAGTTTCAATATATAAATATATACAAACCGCTTTTCCAAAAAAGCTGGGATGTTTTCCAAAATGTAAATAAAAACAAAAATCTGTGATATGATAATTCACGTGACCCTTTATTAACTGACTAAAGTAAAAAGAAAATATTTTCAATTGTTTTACTGACTAACTTAATTGTATTTTGTAAACATGTACAAATTTAGAATTTGATGATCAGAAAAGATGTTAAGTGTGTATGCACATAGACCAAAAATCTGACAGTAATTACATTTGAAAATTCTGTTAATGTCATAGTTAAATTTCAAACCAATTGATACTTGGTTTGGGAACCAGAGAACTTCGGTTCAAGACTCACGCAGAGCACTATATGTGTGCAGGCCAGAAGCCGGAACAAGGATCAAGAACAAGAAACATTGCAGAACGCTGCTGGTTCAAGGTCCGTATGGACCACTATATATGGAGTGTGGACTGGAAGCTGCAGAGGTGTCGGTTCATCCCCTGAGCACTGCCGAAGTGCCCTTGAGCAAGGCACCGACCCTACATTGCTCCCCTGGCGCCCCTCAGGGGCTGCCTTCTCACTCTGGCAATAATGCATTTATTATTCCCCACTTCCACAATTCCCATTTGTGGAATTCCAAATTCCACAAGTAGGGGATTTGGAATTTCCCCACTTGTGGAGACTAATAAAGGTTGTCTGTCTTTCTTTCTTTTAATTAAAAAAATTTAAAAAAAATTAAAAAAGTCAGGGCAGGAGAAAATAAAATTATTATAATAGGGTCCAATCTTATGGGGATCTTCTGGTCCAATCTTCTGGGTATCATACATGTGTCATGTGAAATTTTGGATGGCAGTCCATGTACTTGGGTCTGGTTAGCCAGTTAAAGTTAAATTTATCCTAGTTTGCATCGACATAGACTCTCCCTCTTCTCTCTCCTTCTCACTGACTCCTCACTGACATAAAGATTTCTCTCCATGATTCATTGCCCCGCAATCTTTGACTGAGGTCTTTTGGGTGATGTCAGCTGTTGATCTGAGTGCTTGACTTTTCACCTCTCTATTGTTGCCACGCCTCTACAATTAAGGGCTGCCCCCTGCTGACATGCTGTTGACTTCGCTCAACCTAAACTAGTCTCCTACATGAGTCTGGGCCCAACTAGCAGAGCTGATGATAAACTCTAAAACCACACAGCGTCTTCCAGCTTACAGTAGTCAATAGCTCTGATAATGTGCTCTTCCATCTATGTCAGATAATGTGTAAAAAAAGAATGTGTGTGTTAGGGATGAAAGAGACATCAATGAAGAAAAAGAAATCACATTGGAAACCCCCTCCTGATGTCAAGGGCACATCCTGAATAGCCTGATTAACATGAGAAGGTGAGTGTGTGTGTGAGTGGTTTTCAGTTGTAGTGTGTGAGTAATGACCAGTGAATGAGGTGCCGCTGGTTTTGCCTGTCCTCCCCGGTGCTTCAGTGTAATTAGCAGGGAGACTAACAAGCTTTAACGAGGCGGGCTTTTTATCAGAACTGCTAATTACTGCATGCCAGGGAAAACTCAGGAAGCATAGGGAAGTGTAATAATTGTGGATGGGTTCTTCTTTGTGTGTGTGTGTGTGTGTGTATGTGTGCATGTGTGTGTAAATTTACAGTATGTGTTTCAAGAGGTGATAACAGTCTGCACTGGTTTTACATGTGCATTCCATGTGCATATGAGTGACAAATTAAACAAAAAAAACTAACAAAATGTGTCAGTAAGGTGTTCTGTGCACCTTGGTATCAATTCCACAAGGCTGCATACAAAAGATTGGAGGCGACACTGTCTAATGTGACATCCCAAAACCTCCCAATGGTGTTCAGCTGGATAGAGACCAACCCCTGTGGTTGAAAAATCTAGACTAGCTTGTCAACAGAGCCACTGCAACCCCTCACACTATGGGGCCAGTCTTCAAGTTTTTCCTTTCATTTGAAACCTCTCTGCATGTGTGTTTGGTCTGTGCTGTCTCCCATGACCTAAACTAAATTCTGTAATCAAACTGAAATTGGCTTCCAATCAATTTCTGTGTAGAAGGATTTCTGGTTTCTGCCTTCCACCGGCAGTCCAAAGAAATGCAGGTTTATGTTATTGGTGATTCTAAATTGGCTGTGTGTGTGTGTGTCTGTGTGTTAGTCCTGCAATAGACTAGGAACCTGTCCACGGTATACCCTGCCTTTCACCCTATGATAGCTGGGAAAGGCTCCAGACCCAATGTCACCCAGAACTGATGGAGGGATGGTTTTCTGATGGAGACTGCTTGATTTTAATTTTTCACATGATAATCAGTGATTTTGATTCGTTTTGGACCCCATGCACACATATTAATTATAGTGTTGTCTTTTGCACTCAGTGGCCATACCAACATGTAGTCTTACCAAGACAGAATTTGAATTTTTAAAAGGGTGTCTTTGAGTTTCTAACAGCAGCAGCCTGCAGTTCAAATGGCTTTTGAGAAAACAGAAAGTCATTAGGAAAGCAAAGAATCTGCCAGCTCATTAAATCAGCTGTTATAATGTCAGCCACAGTTAATTAGTCTGTCTTGGCTAGTCTGCCTTCATGCTTCATTTTTATGATTATATATTTACTATAATATTTATAAAAATACTGCAAAAATATATAAAACCCTTTGCAAAAGCAACCCCTTAAATTAGAGGCATTCAATTGTACATCAATACATTTAAATGTTGGTAAAGTCACATCTTAACAGCAAAACATTTTTTCTCTGAAAGCACTTTAGAGGACATGGTAGTACTGTGTACTCTCATAGCTAGAGGTTTTAATGAGATGTTTGATTCACTGTAGAAAATACAGTATACTAGTGACCAGATAATCTAAAAGCTTGTTTTGTCTGTGGGTCAGCAGCTCAAGCAGGTAGAAGCTGTTCTTTTACTGCATGATCCTTAAAATAGCAACAACTGCACACCGTCTGACTGTGTGGCAAGACTGTACGTAATTATACAGCTGTGCAGTCTGTATGCTGATGGATTATGCCACACCAGATATTTAATTGGAAGAAAGCTATAATGATATAGGGATTAATAATATATTTTCCCTTCATACCCCAAATAGCAATAGCAATATGTAGGACAAACTATATGAGCAGAGCATTTATTTGCAGACTCAGACTTTTATGTTGACTGTGTTTTGCAGACATTCTGCTCTTGTGAATAGCAAACAATACTGCCAGTATGAAGCCTTCTGGATTGTAAAGACGATGTCTATTTTTAGTATTTATGTGGTGGTCTCTCACACACACACACACACACACACACACACACACACACACACACACACACACACACACACACACACACAACTCGCAAAAAGTTAAAGATATTC
>VUQH01017189.1:6053-20235 GCA_015106775.1 Etroplus canarensis | reverse complement strand
TGGTAACTTGTCACTACCACCCAGAGCCTGTCTCAACTCCTTCTTGAACTCTGCACAACATTCTTCCTTCCTCAACTTCCACCGTTTAATCCTTGGCTCTACCTTCACTTGCTTCCTCTTCCTGCTTTCCAAAGTCATCCTACAGACCACCATCCGATGTTGCCTAGCTACTTTTTCCCCTGACACCACCTTGCAGTCTCCTACCTCCTTCAGGTTGCACCTCCTGTATAAGATATAGTCCACCAGTGTGCACCTTCCTCTACTCTTGTAGGTCACTCTATGTTCCTCCCTCTTCTTGAAATGTGTTCACTACAGCCATTCCCATCCTTTTTGCACAATCCACTACCATCTGTCCTTCCACATTTCTCTCCTTAACACCATACCTACCTAACACCTCCTCATCCCCTCTGTTCCCTTCACCTACATGCCCACTGAAGTGTGCTCCAATCACCCCTCTCCCCCCTGGGAATACTCTCTACCACTTCATCCAACTTACTCCAGAATTCCTCTTTCTCTAACTGGCATCCAACTTGTGCATATGCACTAACAACATTCAGCATCACACCTTCAGTTTCCAGCTTCAAAGTCATAATTCTATCCGACACTCTCTTCACCATCAGAAAACTCTTCACATACTCTTGCTTCCCTTGTTTTTGGAACCTATATGAATATTATACAGTGGCCTAGTGTCAGCCATCTCTGTAAATATTACCTTATAATATACCTTTACTGCATTGATTCTTAAAATGCAACATCAGACACCTCTGTCATACAGAGGTTTTTATAAATAGAGTGCAGCTCAGTAAAGGAGCAGTTTTCTTTTTTATATATAGACATGAAGGGCAGACTTCTTCTTTCATTTTCAAGCAGACAATTGGCAAACTTTTTCTTTCTGTTTCCATGGGTTACTGGAATCCACTGCGGTCTATTTCTGTTTTCTGTTGTGTTTAAGCCTAAAATATAGTTTTTAATTATTCTATGCATTCTGAAATAACTAAAGTTGTATGCTTATAATATTTAATGTTTCTCAAAAAGCCAAAATACTGCTGTTAATGTACCTTAGGCTGCTCCCTCATAGTTTCTCAAAGGGGTCACCGCAGCAGTAATTTGGCAGAGGTTCTACGCCAGATGCCCTTGCTGACGTAACCCTTCATGGTGAGCTTGGCTTGTGTCCCCACCTGGAATTAAACCAGGGACCTTTAGCCTGTAAGGTGAATGTGTGAACCACTGCACTCTGAGGATACTAATAACAATATAAAACAGCACTGAGGTGCAGAAAAAAACACTTGAATCACTACACCTACAGCTGTCTCTTTTATCAAACATCCTTTAAATTGCATCCTTATTAGTTTAGTATTGGTGTGTGTGTGTTTCAGTAACTTCCTATATATATGCTGATGTGCTACACTGGAATTGAAATGTCAAAGCAACGAATGTATCCCTTGTTTATATGTATGCTACTTTTCCACAGCTTGAAACTTCTGTCTTTGTTAATTTTTACTGATTTTGTTATCACAGAGAACAAATGACTGCTCTTGACTGTGAAAACTAATCTGATTTCATTTGCAGTAGTTGCACTAACTGCTGAAGGTATTAATATTTAAAACTGAATAAATGGAATACATCCCATTCCTTTATTGTGATTTTTTTTTTACTGAGCAAGCATACAATTGTATCAACACAAAAGAAATACAAAATGTTATTAATGAATTTGTTATTTTACCTAGAACAGCATAATGTTTTACAGGCCCTACTATTTTCTTCTTATACAGCTGATTTAAAATGTACCACCTTTGCAGCCATATGGTGCCATTTCTGTGTTTTGGCATGTATTCTAAAAGAAACATTACTTACTGTTATGCATTACTTGTCATTTAGATGCAGCTGTGGCTCTGTCTTCATCACTTTTGGGAATATGTCAAGCCTGCTTATAGTTTTACTCACCAACTTCCTTTTGTTACTCTGTATTGCATCTATATTACTCAGATTATGCGGTCTCGACTTATAAAATTAGGCTTTTTTATTAAAGTGTTTTCTAAATTTGTAACAGACTACTCAAATAGATAAGTAGTTTCAGCTGCTCCCTTTTTTCCTCAAAGGGTCACTGCAGCAGATGATTTGGCACAGATTCTATGCCGCATGCTCTTCCTGATTAAATCCTCTCATTTATCCAGGCTTGGGACTAGCAAAAATGTACAATAAGCTGGTTGCATACTTGTGCACACCCTAAAAGTATTTGTTGAAGCACCTTTTGCTTTAATTACAGGATTCTGTCTTTTTGGGTAGGAGTCTATCAGCATGCCCTTGCAATCTGTCAGATTGTAAGGGCAATCTAAAACTTTAATTTTCTCCTGGTGAAACCATTATTTTATTGATTCTGACATACTGTATGGTTGGGGTCACTGTAGTGATGAAAGGAAAAATTCCTATTCAGCTTCAGGAATTTTGAGCCAAAATAAACTAGTTTTTGGAACTGTCCTTAAATCCCTCAGTTCCAGCTGAAAAAAAAACAACCCCAAAGCATGATGCTGCCACCACCATGCTTCACTGTGGGTATGTTGTCCTCCTGGTGATGCACATTATTGTTTTTGCACCAAACATACATTTCAAAATTGTGGCCATATAGTTCCACCTTGGTTTCATCAAATTATAACACATTTTCCCACATGCTTTTGGGAGACCTGATGTATTTTTGGCAAAATTTAGCCAGGCTTGGATATTTTTCTTTGTGAGAAAAGGCTTCTGTTTTGCAACCCTACCCAATAGTCCAGACATATGAAGAATACTGGAGATTGTTGTTACATGTATGACACAACCAGTATTTTTAAGAAGTTCCTGCAGCTTTCAGGGATGCTGTGGGCCTCTTGACAGTCTCCCTGACCAATTTTCATTGCATCCGTTCATCAATTTTGGAAGAACTTGCATCACTTTAATTGATGGTAGATGTACCCAACAAGACTGCATGCTGTATTTAAAAAAGGTGCTTCAACAAATTATTAGTTTTGGGGTGTACACACTTATGCAACCTGTATATTCGTATTGTACATTTTTATTTTCTACATTTTCCCCCTAATAAATTTATTTCTTTATCAATTGAATTGTACAGGTTATGTGTCCCATTAAAGGTGGAAAAATTTTAGAAATGATTTATCGTGGTTTCATTTATTTAAAATCAGAAAACCCTGGTATTTTAACAGGTGTGTGTTCACTTTCTATATACACTCTTACTGATAACATTTACTGAAGTGCAGATTCAGTGTTCTTTAAGTATTTCCATGTTATGCTATTTTCAGCTTCTACTCTACCATATTTTGGATGCAAACATTTCAAAATTCTCCATTTATTATAAAGCTTTAGTTTCTTATTATTTTACAGATAAAATGTATTATTTTAGATCAAGCTACCCAGCAATATAAAAGTAATTAAAATCATCAACAGCGCTGACATTAAAGTGATATACACATCAATGAATCAATAATTATGATCCAATAGTATAACTTATATGATTTTGAAAGTGCCATTCTACATAATGAGTATATTTACTTTAGGTACTAGAAATGTATTTTGATTATATAACTTGCAAACTATTAAGTTATTTAAGTAGGATTTTACCTTTCGCTAAAGCAAAAGTTTTAATAACATTTTTCCACTTTGCAAAGCATTACACTTTATGTAATAAATCTGTAACAGGACACAGCTGCACGTGAGCCTGAAAATCATACCCAGTGTTTTCTACACCAATTTTCATTACAGATTTTATTTTTGATTTGATATTTTGATTGCCTTGTGTTTGGTCCACCCATTACCAAATTTTAAAAAATCCTGGAAACACCCCTGATTATAATAAAACAATGTTTAAGTTTTAAAACATTAAATATATGCAGCTAAAATTTCAGACAGTCTAAAATTCAAAACTTCGAAGTAACTCTGTGCCTATTATTTTCAGATAAGAAAAGATGGGGGTTTTTAATCCTAAAAATTTGGAAATTCCATTGTTACAGCAGTTAAAAATTAACTTTAACACAACTTGTCAAAACGTAGCTTAAAGTAGGACCTTGAAGTAGAACAGTGTAGGTCAGTCAGATATCATGACAACAAAATTATCTTCATCAATTAAAATCTAAACTGGAATCAAAATAAATACAATAGTTAATAAATAAGTGTAACTTTAAAGAAAAATGTGAAGTATTATTATTATTATACTATTATATATTATATATATATATTATATTAAATTCAAATATTATTAAGAAATGGTCAGACAGATGAGGATTTTCAGGAAATACTATTAAATGTTCGGTTTCTATGCCAAATGTTAGGACAAGATCATCAAGTCAATTCAGTTACATTGTATGAAAAGTTAATTGAGTCTAATAATAAATTAAATGCAGTGTTGAGGCTGTCGTTTTTAACATCTACACAAATGTTAAAATCACTTAGTATAATTTCTTTATCTGAACTGAGCACTAAATCAGATTTTAAAAAGTCAGAGAATTCATGTAAAAATGCTGAAAAACACTGAACTCCTCCCACACCTGAGTTTTTGCCTCGGCAGCCACCCGAGCCGCACTCTGCTTGGCCTGCCAGTACATCGTTGTTGTAGTCGTAATATATATATATAATTTCTCTTATTTAGAAGCATTTATTCTGAAACAAAAGTTTATTTTGTGGCTTTGTTCAATCCAAAGGCATGTATTTAGAAAGGAGGCCAGGGTATACCTGCTGAAATTTGATTGCTGCCCCTGAAATTACAGGAGAGATAAGGAGGTCTGGCTCCCTTTTTTCTGTGAAATACAGTTTTCTCTTCCTCAATGCATCACTGTAAATATATGAATATGAAATTTTAAATAATATTACATGGAGTGAAAGCTATTGGCTTAATTACAGATGGAAAACAATGCATTTGTAAGTTTTAACAGTTGGATTCCTCTGATGTGTGAGACACTTTTATTTACTTCTACCACTCAATAACATAAACATAATTACTGTTGTAAACAGACTATGATTAGCTCCACTAGCTTCTATTAAAAATTGTGGTTCAGTGATTAGCTTCTATAGTTTTATACTTTATTAATTTTTATTTTTATTTCATTTTGAGTTTTTGTTTTCAATTCAGTTTAGTGTCAGTTAGTTTCCAGAGGGGGTTTGCTCATTTCAGTTTAGTTTTTATTTTTTGTGAATGTTTAGTTTTTAGTTTTAGTTTTCTTGATTATCATAATATGGATGGTTTTGTCAGGGAAAGATTTAAGCTGTTCAGATCAGAAATTACAATACAAACACAACACTTTTGAAAGCAGTTGACTCTCAGTCATGTAGACATCCTGAGCCTCAATAAGCAGAAGAACCAAAGCCTCATCAGACAGGTTGACCGATCAAATGTGGCTAGACTGAAAAAGACTAAAACTAAGAACATTCCTTTTTTGTTTTAGTTAGCTTTGCGAACTCAAAATATAATTTTATTTAGTTTGAATTTTTACCAGAAGTCTTCTTCTTTCAGCTCCTCCCATTAGTGGTCGCCACAGCAGATCAGCTGCCTCCGTCTCACCCTATCCCTTGCATCCTCTTCTGTCACTCCAGACCTCTGCATGTCCTCCTTCACTGCATCATTAACCCTTCTCAATAGTCTTCCTCTTTTCCTCCTGTCTGACAGCTACATTTTTTAAATCCTCTGTCAAAATATATCCACTATTCCTCGTCTGCACATGTCCAAACCATCTCAACCTTGTCTTTTTGACAAAACTCTAGTTTTAAATTTCATTGCAGTTAACTAAAATGATTTTCTCATGTAGTTTTAGTTTCAGTTAACTATAATAACCTTGTCTCAGTGTGGCTGCTATATTACTACAGGACAGCTAAGTCTCCTGTTGCATGTTTATGGGGGCAGGAGTTCTGTGCATTCTTACAGGTTAAAATGCCCAGAACTCAACAGACCAAGAAGCCCACACAGCTGTAAAAAATGTAAAGTGTTTGTTACATGCATGTCACCATGGGTTCTTATGGGTTAAAACCCTCATAGCTCACTGAATTTTTAACCATTTCCAATTGATTATTTTCATTTTTGATCGAATTTTCTGGTTCGGGTGTGTCCCCATAGTGTAGTAGTTTACACATTTGCCTTACAAGTGAAAAGTTCCTGCTTTGATTCCAGGTGGGGACACAAGCCCCTCTCAGTGCGGAGGCTGCATCAGGAAGGGCATCCGGTGTGAAACCCCCTGCCGAATTACTGTTGTGGATAAATCCACTGCTGTGACCCCTCAGGGAAAATACGAGGGAGCAGCCAAAGGTGCATTTCTCTTGTTTGACTGGATGGTGGGCCACCTCGTTTAAAAATCCTGGAAACGCCCCTGAAAGGAGGGACAAGTGAAGGAGGATAATAAATAAACAAAAATATATACATAACGATGAAAAATAATTAGTAATAGATACATTTTTTGAAAAATAAAGATAAATTAATTAATTATAATAGGTTGTTTATTTCATTTTAATGCATTATCGGTGCCAGTGGGTGTCTCCTCAGTCCTTACAGCCCTGTCTGCACTGCGCATGCTCCCTGCATCCTCTCCATCCACGTCGAGGTACTGGAAAGCTCGAATGAAGATGCTCATCGTCTCGGGTCGCCGGAGCCTCGTCGCTGGGTGAAACTTGAATTACCAGGAGGGTCCCACACACACACACACACACACACACACACGCACACACACGGGACACGCAGCAAGACGACGTCGTTTCTCGGTTTCGGCGCGCGTGCACTTCACCGACATGGAACTGAAGAAATCTCTGTCGGACACCGAGCGCGCGCTCAGGAGCTACGGAGCCGTGTCGGAAACGGCGTGGACAACGGACAAAGGTGAGATTCGTGCACGGGAGAAAACAGGAGGCTGCTCGGGTCGTCCGGAATAGGCAGCCGGTGGTCTCAGCTTCCGTCCCCCTTCTCAGGATACCCGGTCAGCGCTCACTGTAGACTTGAAATGGTTAAAGCGTGACTCACAAAAGGTTTGGGATGATCAATAGCGCTGCCTCGGTACTAAAAGGCCTATTACTTCCCCCTGTGTGCGAACCATGGGTAGCTTATTGCACCCTTTGTGAATGAATTTGAACCACGAAACGTCGCATTGGCAAACTTGTGGTGATTAGATAATAAGCTGATAAACATGCAGCAGGAGCGTGAGCTTTGCCCCAATCAGTGATCATATATTTATTGGAAGAAGCTTTTTAAATTATTATTAAATATGCCCACACACTTTCAGTGATTATCTATGGGATTCATTTTGCACACTCGTGTTGGCATGGCTCACATCACCGAGAATGAAGGCTGTGATAAGAGTTTCTACACAATAACAATCAAAGCTGCAAGTCACAAAAAAAATCACAGCAACACAGATGAAAGCTTCAGGTGTGATAATAGAGCTGAACGAAGAAACTTGAAAATTGACAACAAAACATCACATTGAACATTTCTGTCACATAAACTTGCATTTGTTTTACGTGTTCTTTTTAGGGCTGCAAGTGACATTAACTGATTTATTATCTGAAGCATAATGAAATATCTCTTTGTCACATTTTGGCTGTTTTGGTCAAACAGTTTGTGAAAAGATAAATTCATGCAACTTGAATCAATAAAATATTTCCTTTGTGTTTATGTTCAATAGATTATGATTATGACTGATTTATTTAATTTGATATCATTGGACTGTGAGATTTCTTCTCTCGTCAGTACCACAGACAGTGACAGAATGAAATGGTTGTTTAATTTGGATTCTTATTGATTGCTTTTTGTTTTTAAAGCTTGGGAAGAATTTCTGGATGGATAATTTGCAGTTTATGTCGCAGCTCTGATTTCTTCTAAGCCAGTCTGTGGGCACTATAATCATTAAATCACATCAATCACACACAAATAACAGCCTTGTGATGACCATAAAGCAGCACCGTTTGTTTACATAACGTTTGTTGCTTCTGTTATTTTGTCCTGTTCTGGTGTGATAAGTGGTGAATGACGTAGACGAATTATGAAGTTACAAAAATATAACAGATGTGACTTCAGATGTGTCCCTCCTGTTTCCAGTTATCATCATCACAGGGGAGCGGGGTGTGAAGAAACTTCCAGATTAAGTCTGAGAAGAAGCAGAAGAAGAAGCAAAATGCAGAGGATATTTTTAGACACAGATTCAGTCACCACTCTCTCTCTCTCTCTCTTTCTCCCACAAACACAAACATACAGGCAGAAAACAAGACCGAGGCAAAACAGGCAGCTCCCTGCAGGTTTATGTCCAATTATTTTTAAAACAAAGCCAAATACTACAAGTGTTTGCCTTGCACTTTCTATATTGTGCCCAGCATCTGTTTTTTTCCCCTCTTTCTTTGGAGGGGGGGTGTGGTCCAGCAGCAGCAGCAGCAGCAGCAGTGTATACAGTGTGACTGCAGGATGTGTCAGGGGTGTCTGCATTGGATGTCATACAGATGCTGACATTTCCCTGTTGTCAAGCCCCATGTGGCTGCTGCAGTATGACTCTTAAGGCTGTTTTAGCCTCATTAAGTCATAATCCTGATGTGCGCCAGTAAGCCAGTTTGTGTTAATAAAACAGGGCTAATTCAGGTGGACTAATTATGCATGATTTACGTCTGCTGGGAATGTGAGCAGTGTTAGCCTTGGACTTTGTTGTTAACCTTACCTGTCTCTGAGGAAAAAAGCCTCTTTTAATTATATAAGATTTTTTATTTCTTGTAATGTTTTTGATGCTCTGTACGTGTTAGCAGCTTGCTGGGATTAGAGGGAGCTGTTAAGGCATTATTGAGCTGGCACTTTGCCACTTTTAATGGTCCATTCAGGACTTAATGCAGCTTGGTGTTATTGATGACGAACACGTGGCTGCAAGTGAGACAGAGGAATCTTTGAGGAAAAACAAGAAACTGACAAAAGGGTACATAAATCAAAAGCAGGTCTAAAACTTTAGCTCTTATCATCCTGATAGGAACTTTGATTTAGCATCAGTGTCTTTTGTCAGCAGACGTGCTGGATGGTGATTCAACATCAGCAAGGCACAAACAAACTGCGCCCTCCTGTGCAGACTTCTGTCTGCTGTGGTGAGTCAGCTCCGTCCTCAGCAAGCATCCATGAAAAGTACGACAAACGCAGACTGCAGTTCTTGTTGCTGCAGGAGGACGAAGTGTTGATCACGGTCCTCTAATGTTACAGTACACACGCTGACTAAATCATGCGTCATAGTTGACATCGATGCAAAAGATTGTTTATTCCCGCGAATGATGACGTGTTGGCTTGTAGACTTTGTCTTATAGTGCTGGGATTGTGTCACAGCCAGGGTGGATAGAAGGAATGATTAGGGTAGCTTTAGAAAGAGAAATGCTTTAACTGTCCATATAGACAATTGCCTTGTATATAAGAAAAGTATAATGAATTAATGTGCCTTTTAAGACACTTTAAAGTTAAACTCTGTAGTCACCTATAGATTTTAAAAAGCGTCTTAAATGGTATACTCATTTCCAGCTCTATATTTTTGTTCCTTGTCTGTATTTAATGTATCCTGGGTTTTTGTGCCACCCTTTTTTGTAATACAAGCTTGTTTAGCGCCACCTCTTTAAGGTCATCCTTCCATAAAGCTAACTTTTTTCTGATTGGCTGTCCCTTACAAACAGAAGGTTTGGACAACAGGTGGTGTGGCATTCAGTGCTCAAAGCTATGTGCCTGAGATGATCATAGTAAGGATATCTGCTCTGCACTTAGTGACCACTTCTGTCACAAACGCCCTTCTCCACCTACTCTGCCATGCCCGCACTCTCTTCTCACCTCTCTTGTGCACTGTCCATTGCTTTGGGATGGTTGACCCCATCATACAAAGCCAAGAGTAAAATTAGTTGTGCTTTTGGCTCAGAGTGACTAATAAATGCTAATCAATTGTGCAAATCAATCAGTAATGAAATATACACATTTACATTACAGTAAGGATCAGTTTGAGATGGGTGCTCACCATGGTGCATTTGCTGGCTCTGTGAAATATTCATGTCATGCTGAAAAGTAAAAGATGTGAAGTGACGTCTGACATCTGAGTGACTACATAGCATTTCTCTAAGTATAAGTAATGTTAATGTATTATTTTTCCAATGTAGGAACTTGAAAGATACTGTTTTTTAACTGTCAATATTAAAGCAACAGAAGCAACAACTATTTACACTTTTAGCTCATGATGTGAGCCACCCTTCAAAAACCGAGGATATTGCACTTCCCAAGATGCAACTTGACAAAGTTTTTCATTAGACCCTTTACATCCACACTTTGTAACGCAGACATTGTGTTCTGAGGAGGAACCCAAAACACCTCCGTGCTAAATACAGTGCCACAGTTAAAAGAGCATTGCTTTTTTTATTGGCTTATCAGGATCTATACTGTCACCTGCATGCTGAGCTGCATCATCAGGTGTTGCAGCATTTGCAATAAGTGGTTGGTCTGTGCAGTAAGTAATTTGTCACAGTAGTGTTTCTGCATGTTATTGGCGGAGATGAATGAGTGAGGTCAGTGGTCTAGCTTGGGAAGAAATCAGCATGAGGCCACAGCTGGTCATCAGTCCCTGCCGATCTGAATGTATTTTCTTCTGTTCAGCATCAACAACCGTCTGGAAAGCATCTGTTATGTATTCCTTGTTAATTCTTTTCTTGTCAGTGATTTAAGTATTTCAGTGGAAAGAGTAATTTATGCCTGAAGCACTACTGTGATTTTAAACTTCAGATCACCTCACTCAATTACATACGATGCTTTCTTTTCAAATATCAAGCTCTTGGCTGCTGTGAGATGGCACGTCACATGGAGATGAGGTGAGAGGTGTGTTCACCGAGAAGCCGATGCTATGAGAACATTTTCAAGGGTGAAATGACAGAAATGCTGAACGTATGAATGCATATGTCACATGAAATCAAAAGAATGAAAAATTTTCAATTCAGGTCAAATTAGATGCAGGTGTTGAGCCACTTGAATCTGCATTTAGTGTGACTGATGTTCTCTGTAATTTAAACCCACAAATATGCTTGAACTGTGAATGAGTGTCCAAAGTGAATAACTTTATGCACAGGGCATGTTTAAGTCCTTTTAGGTCTATACTCTTTATTGCATTTGTTTTTACACTATTTTAATTCCCTCCCTCCGTGTCTCAGGTCACTCAGATGTGTCCATGGCAGAGAGCACAATGTCTCCAGATGAGATCGAGGTGGAGATGGCTCGTATCCAGCGTCTGCGGGAGGTCCTGGTGCGCAGGGAGTCTGAGCTACGCTTCATGTGAGTGTCTGGCTTTTTTTTTTTTTTAGTTTACCTTTGTTCCAGGAGTCATTTGACACTCTTGTGACACAGTGCAAAAGGATTTGTGTTACTTCCTTCACATATACAATAAGTTGGCAGTTTGAAAACAGCTCAATACTTAGGGAAGCTGTTGATTTGTCCATTGATTATTCAGAGGGCTGGACATGCCTGTAGCAGCTGAATGAGTCATCACGATGAACTCACTGGTCTCTTGGCTTACAGAATTATAGATCACAGCTGAAAGAGAAGTTTAAACAGCATTATATATATAAAATCATTCAATAATGTATTTTTTGAAAACTGAAAATGGAAAAACAGGACTCCATTTTTTTGTTTGTGCAAAACTACATCAAATTTTCTCACCACTGAACTGTGTATTTTGGGGCTCATTACATGTCTAATATCTGCTTGGTGACGGTGGAAGTAGTCAATGAAGTTAATAAATATTTTAAACATCTAACTCAGTTACTTTGAAATAATATTAGTCTACAAGCCTGCTTGCAGGGCTTAATTAGGCCACCATGCAAACACAGACACAAAAACTAACAGATGGAGTGTCAGAGTTCATAGGTTGCTGGAATCTACAAATAGCACTGAGAGAGTAGAACAGAGGAGGGAGAAAAGAGAGAGAGAGAGAGAAGGGAGGGAGGGATCTAGGAAGGGAGAAAGAAAAAGGAGGGAGGTGTAAAACAGCAACAGGGATAAATGCAGAGGGAGGAATAGGAGGAGGAAGGAGGCTGTGGATGAGTCATCGTCCTGATCTATCACAAGGAGAACTAAATCTGTGGTAGCTGTCACTGCTCTACACAGAGAGAGAGAGGCAGGGATTTAGGGAATAAGAGCGAAAAATGCTGGGGCCCCAAGGGTGAGAAATCCAGGCTCCAGGAAGCCCGGAGAGCAAACAGGATTGATTTTTGCTGTTGCACGTTTTCTGTCTCCACACTCAAACACACTCACTCCTGATGTGTGAGCTTGAGGCTGTGAAAGCTTAATGACAAGTACAAGAGTGGAGTTCGGTTCAGCAACATCTGACTAACAGCCATTATTTAGAGATTAATGCTGAAAAAAAATATTAATTAATGAATTCAGTGACAGAAATTAATTGAACTGCTGAAGAGCAATTTATTCTGAATAATAAAAAACATTCAGCGCACTTGCTGGTTGCTCTTTAAATGTTCGTTAACTGAATAAGTTTTCAATTGCTGGTTAGATCTCGGGGAAATTATGGCAGCTGTTTCTGTGAGGCAGAAGTGATTAAATAGCAGGTTTGGAAATTGGTGGTTTTTAGAGATAAAGACAGAAAATTAGTTGCCGGGAGCCAAACTCTTCACCTTATCAAGACTTAATATAAAAAGTGCTGTCTGTCAGATTGAAAAATCCTTCAAACTAATTATCCAGTGACTCTTTCAGCTTTTTTTTCCCCAGGATTAATTTTTAAAGAATATAAGTCTGCCTAACATCATCCTGATCAGATAAATATGTCCAAAGTGGAAGTGGAAGCAGCTAATAATATCAGTTTTTCTTTAATCTGATGGAAGCCAGCCTATTACTGTTATTTCTCTTTTTTTTTAGGATGGATGACATTCAGCTCTGCAAAGACATCATGAGCTTAAAGCAGGAGCTAAGACAGATTGTTGCTGTACCAGGTACAATTCACAATCACTCATTTACACTCACTGGCCACTTCATTACATATACCTTGCTAGTACTGGGTCGAAAGCCATTTTTCCTTCAGGACTGCCATCCTTCTTTGTGGCATAGATTCAACAAGATTCTTGAAAAATTCCTCAGAGATTTTGCTCAATATTGGCATGATTTGGCAGTTGCACAACCATGATGTGAATCTCCAGTTTCACCACACCCCAAAGGTGCTCATTTGGATTGCGATTTGGTGACCCTGGAGCCCATCTGAGTACAGTGACCTCACTGTCATGTTAAAGAAACCATTTTGAGATGATATGAGCTTTGTGACATGGCGTGTTATCCTGGGACATGATCAGCAACAACACTCAGGTAGGCTGTAGTGTACTAAGAGGCCCAAAGTACACCAAGAAAATATCCCCCACACCTTTAAACCATCACCAGAACAGTTGATACAAGGTAGGGTGGATCCATGATCTCATGTCATTTATGCCAAATTCTGACCCTACCTTCTGAGTGTTGCAGCAGAAATCAAGCCTCATCAGACCCGGTGACATTTCTCCAGTCTTCTGTTGTCCAAATTTGGTGAGCCTGTGTGAAATACAACCTCAATCTCCTATTCTTAGTCGACAGAAGTGGCATTCAGTGTGGTCTTCTGCTGCTGTAGCCCATCTGCTTCAAAGTTGAGGTGTTGTGGTTTCAGAAATACTCTTCTGCATACCTTGATTGTAATGAATGGCTATTTGATTTGCTGTTGCCTTACTGTTGCTCGAAGCAGTCTGAGCATTCTACTCTAGTGTCAACAAGGTATTTAGTCCCAGAGAACTGCCGCTCATTGGATATTTTCTCTTTTTCGGATCATGCTCTGTAAACCTTAGATATGGCTGTGTGGGAAAATCCAAGTAGATCATAAGTTTCTAGGCACGTCTGGCACCAACAACCATGCCACGTTCAAAGTCACTTAAATCATCTTTCTTACCCATTTTGATGCTTAGTCTGAACTTCAGTAGTTCATCTTGACTATTTCTATGTACCTAAATCTGCTGAGGTGCTGCCATGTGATTTGCATTAATGAACAGCTGAACAGGTATACCTAATAAAGTGGCTAGTGAGTGTATATTCTACATCTCAGACAGGCGATAAACAACTCAAAACTGGTCATGGGCATGCATGCTGAACTGTCCACACTCCCTTTTGGATCAAAAATAGGGTTTCTGTTTGCAGCTCACAGGAGTCCTA
>VUQH01017187.1:0-16091 GCA_015106775.1 Etroplus canarensis | reverse complement strand
GTGATGGATGGTTATCACACAGAGGGAAATGATCTTTTTGGCATTCAGTGAATAGCATTTTTGGCACTTCTATATTTCTTTATTGCCGCTTGTTGCAGAAACACCAAAAAGGGCCACGTTGTTCCAACAGTTTTTCTGATGATCCAGACACGGCGTTTAGTCTTAATGAAAAGTTATGGGGACTTTTGCTGGCCCGCTGCCACCAAACAAGCAGCAGGAACTGATGGATGTTTAATGTCTTTACTTTCTTTGCTTTTCCTGGATCTGACAAACATGTCAAACAGTTATTTGAACAAAGCATTTACCCAAACAGAATAAGGCCATAAAGAATCCAGGGGCTGCAGATAAGGGTTATTATCATTACCAATTAATTGTATAAATATTATCTTGATTAATACATTGCTAAAATGTAAAAAAAAATGATGGAAAATTCCCAATATCATTGTCCTGAAGCCAACACCGTTTTCAACCAGCAGTCCAGGCGTACTATAAAACCTAAAAAGAAACATCACGTTTGGAAGAAAAAATCAGAGACTGTTTATTGCATTTACACCAAACATATTTCATTATCCTGTTATATAATAACTGGGGTGCAGCCAATCTTAAAATATGAAGGTCGGCACTAAATAAAGGGAAGGAAAACAAGAGAAGCACCTGCGATATGAGGCAGGTGATTAAGTACGATTAGATGGTTGTCATGAAGCCACACAGCAGCTCTGTCAGACAGCCATCACACACTGTGGTTCATCCTTTAATAAAGCCGTCACAGGCAGCTCCTCTCTCACCACCCACTCTTCTAACTCTGTGTGTGTGTGTGTGTGTGTGTGTGTGTGCAGCAGGAAGCCGGATCCTACCCCCTGGTTCTTTACAGCTGTGGGAGACGTTTCTGTTTAATGAGGTCTAGAAAGGCTTTCCCCTCAATTACTATCTATCAGCCGCGCGCGCGCGCGCGCGTGTGTGTGTAGGGGTTATTTAACTCCCCTTCCTGCTCTTCAAGTCATCATCAGTTCATCAGCAGTCAGCACAAACACCCAGTGATGTCAGCCTGCTGCCCACTTCCTCGTGCCTTAGCTGAATCTCAGCCCGTTTGGTTAAGTTTATATATTTTAGTTTGTCTTTATTAGACAGAGGACAGAACTTAAACAGCTGGGAATGAGAGAGCACATGCAGCGATCTAATGATCAGCATCTTAGATATCATATCAGACACAGTTCAATCCACCACTATTTGTTGCTCTGCCTGAAGAAACTGATGATTTAAAGAAATCCTGAGAGACATTTTGGCCAGGAAACGTCACACAGCAGGGGGACCAGATGAGGACATTCAGGTACAAACAGCTAACGTGAGTCTCTGTCCAGAGGAACTGTTGTGAGTTCTTGAGAAACCTCCTCCCTGCTACATGCAGCGACAACCTAGGATGAACTCAGCGGGCCGACAGCTCGCCAGCATCAGCATCGTGTAGGCAGATTGCCTTTCAGTCTTCAGGTGATAATCTGTTAACAAACATGAGGATTTATTTAGGGCTGCAGTTTCAGGGTCAACCATTTGGTTGATGTGATGATGATGTGATGAGGAATAAGCTCCTGCAGTCCTGTGAAAAACTAAATCCACCCTCACTGCTTCCATAGGAATTAAGAGGGTAAGCAGCACGCAGGTGCTGCTAATCAAACGCACTCGATTAACTCATCAGTCAGTGTGAGCACCTCTATAAGAGCACAAGTTTGGGCAGTTTGCTGCTCTGGAGCGTTCAGGCATGTGTTCACACAACGCCACAATCTTCCAAGAGTGGATGTCCCAGCAAATTCATCTCAAGGTTGGACCATGTAATGCTCAGAGAACCTGCAAAAAAACCCAAGAGCTACATCTCAGACTACAGGCCTCAATCAGCAGGTTAAAGGTTAAAGTTCATGACAGCACACTCAGAAAAAGACTCAACAAGAATGGTTTGTTTGGAAAGGTTGCCAGGAGAACATGGCATGACAGCACAGACAGAAGAGACCAAAGAGGAGATGTTTGGCTAGGATGCACAGCACCACGTTTGGCAAATACCAAATGCAGCATGTCAGCACAAACACTTCATACCAACTGGATGAACTGATGATTTGGGCTTGTTTGGCAGCCACAGGATCTGGGCACTTAGCAGTCACTGACTCAACCATATGCTTCTGTGTACACCAAAGTATTCAAGAGTCAAATGTGAGGACATCTGTCCAGCAGCTAAAGCTTGGCCCAAATTGGCTCATGCAACAGGAGAATGATCCCAAACACAGCAGCAAATCTACAACAGAATGCCTGAAAATAATCAAGGTGTTACAATGGCCCAGTCAAAGTCCTGACCTTAACCCCACAGAAATGCCGTGGCGGGACCTTCAGAGACCTGTGTATAAATGAACACCTGCAAACCTCAAACTTGAACTGAAACAACACAATGATGTGACAGACTGATAAAGTCATCCAGAAAACCATTACTGCAAGTTCTTGCTACTGATTCTACAGGCTCATGGAGTGTACTTAGGTTTTCACACGACTGTACAGAACTGGGCAATAATCAGCTGCCTCTCCAGTAAGGTCCTCATCCAGTGGATGAACTTTCACTTCACCATTTTAGTTTTGGTCAGAGAACAAGGACTACCATAGGCAGATGCGGCCCACAGCGATGGAGTTCAAATCTGTCTGACAACTTAACTCTGACCTGGCCTGAAGGGCCACAACAAGGGCAACTTCACAAACCTGGAAGAACCGGAGACTAAATTTTTAAAATAAGAGCAAGAAGAGTTTCCAATATTAAACCAAATCTGCTTCAAAACACAAAAATATTCCTATAAATATGCTCAGGAGGCTCATTAAATACCTGGATGGCTAGCACAAGTACATTAATATGTGGAAACCACAGTTGGGTTATTTCAATGTTTGGCTGAATAATTTTGATCAGCTTCAGGCTCTGTCAGTGGACCAACCTCCACGACATGTTGCAGATACCAGCTTTTATAACTACACTCACCAGCCACTGCTAGTACCAGGTTGGATGGTTCTAAAGTTTCCTTCAAGGCACCGAGTCACCAAGCTGGTGGAAACATTAATGACATGACAGCATCGCTCAGCTACTAAAGAAAATATCTCCCTCACCATCACGACACCACACCGGCAGCCTGAGCCCTTGACACAAGGCAAGATGGATCCACGCTTTGAAACTATTTACACCAAATTCTGACCCTACATCTGAATATCGCAGATATCGAGATTCATCAAACCAATCTTCTACTGTCCGATGCTGGTGAGCCCATGTGAATTGCAGCCTCAGGTTCCTGTTCTTAGCTGGCAGGAGTTGACACCTGGTGTGGTCTTCTGCTGCTGTAGCTCATCTGCTTCAAGGATGCTCCTCTGCAGTCAGCAGTTTGTGAAATACTCAGACCTACAGTAACTATCCTTCTTCCCTGTTGTGAGGCTCAGTTTGAATTTCAGCAGGTCATCATAACCGTGTCCACATGCCTAAATGCATGTTACTGCCATGAGACTGGCTGATTAGACACTTGTGGTAATGAGCAGTTGAGCAGGTAATGAAACAGAGGGTGAGTGTACGTTTAACTAATTTAGGGCAAAAAGGCTTGCAGATAGAGTGAAACGTCTACAGTTAATCACAGTCCTAGATTTAATGACAGTGGAGATTTAGGTTTTAAATTGTCAGCATCAGAATTCTACTAGCAAGCAACATTCACCTTTGGTAGATGAGACAGGCTAAATGCAGGCGATGTGCTTCTTATGTTTTCTGACTTATTTTTTGCCCAAATTTCATCAGATATTTAAAACATTTTATCTTTTATTTAAAGAATAATGCATTGCAATGACCCAACATTATCTGCTTCACCTGTCAGTGGTTTTAATGCTGTGGCTGATCAGTGTATGGCAGCACAAAACCGTCCACACACTCCCAATCAGTACACTGCTTCCTCTTCTTTTCAGATGTGACTCCCATCTGCCAGGAGGAAAACGGATAAACGCGCACACACAAGATCTGTCCACACCTCCAATCACGTTCTAGCACACCAAGTGCTTCACCCACCCCTATTAACACACACACTCACACGCAGAGGGGATCTCTCTCTTTTTGCACAAGTCTATTATTAGCTGTTCAACCCAGAGACAAACTAATGACACGTTGGGATGAATCACCAGAGCTGCTGCCTCCGACTATCATTACACTCGCCGCAGCGCTACAGTAGAGACGTCCATGTAGGATCCTGGCCACCACAAATATAAACACACTCATGCCATTAGTCTGCTTCAGCAACCAGCAAAACGAACGGCCGAGGCCCACGTGTCTGCGGGTACAACTGCGGATAGGTCTCGATGGCTTTCTTATTCATGATCTTGTTGTTAGAAGGTCTGCAGAGCTTGTTTCGCGTGTTTCTGCCTCACTCCTCTCTTCACCACTCACAGGATGATCAGACACACTCCACTCTCACTTTTATAATAAGTTTTATAGTTTAACAGCCTCCTGCTTCAACTTATCCAGGCAGTGAGGGATACTCACAGGGAAATAAGTGAAGCACACAGCTTTTAACACATGTTTAACAGACATCGGTGGAGACCAAAAACACAGCCAGAAGATGCAAAAATGAGTGATTATGATGAGGTGGTTAAACTAATGTGCATGTCAGAGTCGTATCCACCCATCCATCCATCCATCTTCTGCCACTTGTCCAGGTCACAGGGGTAGCAGTCTAAGCAGAGATGTTCAGACCTCCCTCTGGCCGTCCATCTTCTCCAGCTCTTCCAGGGGACACCAAGGTGTTCCCAAGCCAGCTGAGAGATGTAATCTCTTAAGTATGTCCTGGGTCTACCCCGGGGCCTCCTCCTGGTAGGGCCCACCCCAAACACCTCACCTAGGAGGTGCCCAGAAGGCACCCTGGTGAGATGCTGAACCACCTCAGCTGGCTTCTTCTGATGTGAAGGAGCAAAGGCTCCACACTGAGCTCCACCAATCTGACGAAGCTCCTCACCCTATCTCCAAGACTGAGAAAGTTCATTTCCACCGCTTGCGTACATGATGTCATTCACTCGGTCACCACCCAGAGCTTGTGGCCCATCAGTACCATCACTACTAGGAAGGTAGGGGAGGAAATGTGCACCCAGTAAGGTAGCGATAGTGTGGCCCAAACACACAAAACACAACTATCACTGGCACACACACCAGCTGGCCCTGTCGCCTCAAAGCAGGACAGTTCCTGGCTCGAACCCTGGCTGGAGTTTGCATGTTCTCCCTTGGCCTGCGTGGGTTTCCTCTTCATACTCTGGCTTTCTTCCACCGTCCAAAGGCATGCTCGTTAGCGGTTGGTTCTAAATTGGCTGTGGGTGTGAGGTAGATAATGTGCTTAAAGTGCGTAGAATAAAGCACTGTATGAATACATGGACAGATGTAGTCTGAAGTGCTCTGAGTGGTCAGTAAGACTAGAGAAGCATTATATAAATGCTCGTCCATTTCCAGGAGACATTTGCATGATTTAGCCTATAACAGCTGAACTGTGAAAACGTTAATAAGTCACAGCATTTTCCAGGCTCTTTACACGTGTCAGTTACATGTGGAGCAGCAGATTACATTTAGTATCAGTCTCATAATAAAGAGATTATTCATTTGATGCATCACTGGGGAAATGAGCTACCTGCAGATCGGTCTGACCACTGGTGATCCCCATCGGCACAACCTAAACCCAAACACGATACAAACGGCTGATCTGTAATCAGATATTGGACATTTCAGCAGCTGGAGGTTCAGTCCCCTAAAGTAGTAATAGAACATCAAGGATCATTCATTTGTTAATGAATTAATTAGTCAGTTAATTAGTTTTTGCTGTGCGCTGAAGACATTTGTGCACGAGATAAAAAGCTGAATATGAGAAGAGATCAGAGTTTTTTAATTTCCTGGTATTTAAATCTAGATATATTAAACAACACATTTTATATCAAACCACCCACTTTTTCAAGTGAGTGTGGGATACTGGAACATGACAAGTGACAGGTGTGTCACATAAGATCCATCGTTTTCTCATTAGGAAGCCCTGGGTATCTACTCTCACTATAAGCTTCAGCTTTCACCGGTGAAGACGGCATTAACTGTTAAGAAGACCAACATGAAGACCAGAGTGGTCTCTGGGAGAAAAGCACGTCATTCTGAAGCTGAGAAAAAAAGGGGGGAACCCATCAGATGCATTTCAAAAACAGTGGGCACGGCCCGGTTTGGAATGTCCTGAAAAAGAAGGAAACTACTGGCGTGCCAAGCAGCAGGTGTCAAACTGGTCATCCAACAAAACAGCAACAACTGACGAGCAGTGAAGAAAAGCCAGGAAACAGCAGTCCATGGCATCATGAAGAACCTCTAAAGAGCAGGGCTGGAAATGTGACGTTAAGTGAAGCACGGCAGAGGCTGCGTCACAGCTGGGGCTGCCACAGCTGCCCCTGGAACAGGCTCAGTCATTTATATCGATGATGTAACTCATGAAGTCAATCATGAACGTGCATTTCCCCTCCTGAAGGGAGAAACTCCTGCAAAACAACAAAGCAACTAAAAGATGCCTGGAAAGGAAGAACCAAAGAAGAACTGAGACATCTGGTGCAGTCTGTGGATCTCAGGCTCCTGCAACCAAATATCAAGGATTACTGAATTTAAGTTAGTTAAAAACTTTTACTTACTTAAAAAACTGAAATATATAATGCTCTATGTCTGTTCTAGGTCTACGATTCCCGCCTGGGGTTAATAAAGTATTCTGATAACATATCTAGATATAAATAGCAGGAAATAAAACCTGAAACGCTGATCTCTTCTGTCTTATTCATCATTTGATCTCACACACACAGGTCTTCAGCGTGCAGTAAAAACTAATTAACTGGACTGTATCTCCAGTCCCCAGAAAATGGTACTCAGGGAAGCCCTGATTATAACCTGGCACAATACAAGCCATCCAGCTCAGTAAGAGGAAACATAAGTGCTACAAACGTGTAACACAACCGGAGCAGCACTGGGGAATAACCCCCTGGAAACACAGGGTCAGAAAAATGTCGTTTTTCCTGTTCTTCACATTATTCCAAACCACCAGAGCCGGAAACAGTTTTCAGCTTTCATTCCCTGTTTGTGTCTCTGCTCATTTCATTTCTTTACTACTAAGAGCAAAACTGTGCCTTAAACTGATTCATTTCTCAGATTAAACTGTAAAAAAGTTCTTCCCAGCACACTGTCCTCACATGACCATACATAAGAAGCACGTGTCCAAACTCGACAAATAAATAATACAGTGAGATCCTGGCGTACTGACTGGCTGTCTGAAGCACCATCATCAAACGCCAGGTACAAAGTAATAACCTGCTGCTGCGTGCCGTATTCACGCTCGCCGTCGTTACTGTGTATGAGGGGATGCCTGGGCTGCCGCTATGATAAGTGCTGGAAATAACGTGAAGAACAAACAAGACTTTGTCTGCACTTAATGCACAAAAAGCACAGCTTTAAGTGGCTGCAGCCAACAATAATGGGAGCTTAAGTGATATATTAGCTCGTGTATCAGGTCTGAATTGGAGCTGATACATGATCTATGTGTTGCCTGTTACTCTTGTACCTGCAGGACTGCCTTCCAGCCTAATGCGGCGGCAGCTCATTTTACACATTAAAACACTTCAAAGCAGATGCCACTTCAGTCTGCGAGCTCGGCTGCTAAAGCAATTTAATCAAATATTTAGAAGAAAATCTCCTGGAGAGGAAACTTCATGATCTCAGGTGATACGACAACTTGGTTAGACAGGCAGTCAAATACACAGCAGGAACAAGCTGGGGAAACAAAACTGATGCATCATCAGTTTTTAAGATTCAATACTGTGCAAAAGCCTTGGGCAACCCCTCATTCCTTTATATGTTGCTGAAAAATGGGAAACCGTTGCAACCATCTACTGAAACGTGGAAACAGAAATACAGTACACAGGACACAAACACAGTTTGTACCATTAGAACCAGCTTCAAACTCAGCATTTGGTATGAGCACCTTTATTCTTCACAGCCTGGACTGGCTTAGCAAAGCTTTTTATCATTTCTTTAATTAGTCCAAAGGTCCCTGGTTTGATCCCAGGTTGGGACACGAGTCCCTCTCACCATGGAGGGTTGTGTCAGGAAGGGCATCTGGTGTAAAACCGCTGCCAAATTACCGATGCAGATTAATCCGCTTTGGCGACCCCTTAGGTACAAGGGAGCAGCCAAAGGGACATTTCAGTCTCCAGGAATAGTTCTCCAGGCTTCTTGAAGGACATTCCAAAGCTCTTCTTTGTTTTGTTCTGTTCTCTGTCAACATGATCCCACACTGCTTCAATCATGTTGAGGTCTGGGCTCTGGGGAGGTCAATCCATGACTGCTGGTGTTCCATTGTGTGTTTTTCTGCACTGGCAGTGTGTTTGGGATCATTGTCCTGCTGAAACATGAAGCTGCTGCCAGCTGGACACTTTCCAGGTGGTATTACATGGTGGATCAAAATCTGACTGTACTTTTCTGTTCTTCCATCAGTTTTGAGAAGATCTTCAACACCACGGCTCCAAACCATGACAGAGCCTCCACCGTGTTTTACTGGTGGACACAGATACTCCCTGGTGCACCTCTCTCCTCACCTCCTCTGTACATATTGAAGATGATTTGACCCAAAAATGTCAAATTTATATTAGGAATATCTGTTTCCACAGATTTCCATTTCAGTTCTGATGTCATTCAGCATCCCTCAGCCTCAGTTTTCCTCACTTAAGAATGGCTTCTTGAAAACCACACTTCCGATAAAACCTTTTCTGATCAGGCTTTAGCAAACAGTAGATGGATCCGCTGAAGGGCCAGATGCATCTCTCAAGGTCTGTATCAGGTCTTTGTTGGATGTGTTTCTGTGACATAACTTTCAGATACTGTTCGTCTGCTGGGTTCTTTAAGTCTGGCACTTCTCTTGTCCTCCACTTGTCCAGTTTCCTCATGTTTTAAGCACACTGCACACCATGCCAAGACAGGCCGAGTTTTACTAATAGCTCTTGTTATTTGTCTGTCAAACTGTGTCATCTTTGGCATTTTTCATAGATTCACCTAAACTAATTGATGCGCCTAAAGATACAATTTAAAATAGTTTGTGTGTTATGTGTTGACACAACACTGGTTCATTCCTTGTGTTAGGAGCTTTTTATAAGCTCCAATGTTTCATCAGTCAGTGTCAAGTGGCTTAACAAGCAAAAAAAACTGTGAAAATGGTCAGGTGCAAGCACTGGACTGAAAATGAGTGAAAAAGCAGAAAATGTCCAAAGAAATGTTTTGAAAGACCTTCAGAAAGCCTGGAGAAGTGGCGCTCAAGACCACTTTAAAAATACAAGCACAGTATAGACACAAGACTTTTGCACAGTTCTGTGTGAGTTTTTCTGACCATCTTGCAAATGTAATTCCATTATTCACTCTTTTTTGGCCTATGGTCTTTAGTACAGGTTAACAATGAGAATGTTAGTAAGGCAGCAGGGGAATATTGGGATATTAACGCATTGGGTAGGTGCTGTGTTCATTTCCAGGCCTTCTCTGAGCCCTGATGAGATTTTTTCTTTTGCTCACTGGATATAAAAGATGGACTTAGCTTCCAGATATAAAAAGTTAAGCCCTTAACTTTAATTTTTGCTGATGGCCAGCGAGCGAGGAGTGAGTCCTCTGGTTGGAAGCTACTGTACAAAAGTCTAAGAGAAAAAGATTTCCAGCTCTCAGTCACTAGTTTCAAGCCTTACATCATCATCTTCATTCAGGGCATGAAGGGGGACAAATCTTCTCAAGTGTTCAAAGCACCAAGATGGTGTTTTCAACAAATACTGAAAAAGATTTTAAAAAATCAGTGGCTGGCACTCTGCAGGACTCTAACTGAATGAATATATTGCATCACAGAACAGTAATGTTTAAAGCAAACCTGCTCTTCATCGTGTTTCAGTGAAATAAAATGGTAAAACTGTAGCCCTGTGAGCTGTTGATTTTTTAAATATTTTTCTCTGGCTTGATTTTTGTGCAGCACCAGCTCCTCTTCGGGCCAGGATGTACACTATATCAGCAAAAGTATTGGGACACCCACACATACCACCTCCAGGAGCTTTGATGACATCCCACTTTAAATTCATAGGCATTATTATGGAGTTGGTCCCCACTTTGCAGCTATAACAGCTTTCACTCTTCTCAGAGGGCTTGCTACACAACTTTGGAGTGTGTCCATTCTTTCAGAAGAGCGTTTAACTGTTGGATGGTCAGGGCTCTGTGTGGGCCAGTCAAGTTCTACCACACCAAACTCATCCCACCATGCCTTATGGAGCGTACTTTGTGCACTGGGGCACATTCAGGCTGAAACAGGCCTTCCCCAAACTATTCCCACAAAGGTAGGAGCATAAAATTGTCCAAACTGTCTTGGTAAGCTGAAGCATTAAGATTTCCCTTCACAGGAACTAAGAGGACTCCATCTGACACTTGGTTGTATGCAGCTGCAGAAACACATGCCACAAAGCTCCCGGTGCACAGTTTTTGAGGCGGTGAGGAGCTCTGCAGTTGCTGAGTCAGCAGACTATTGGTGAAAACCCGATTTCAGTAACTGAAAGGTGTGGCCCAGTACTTTAGTCCATGTAGTGCATGTGTGTTTTTCAAAGTTTTTCCATATACAACATGGTGTTCTTGACTTTTCAAAAAAGCACCAGGGGTTTGAGCTCTCCTGCAAGAACGCTCCTCAAGGCACAACTGTGCCTCATCAGCACGTGAACAGAATTCCAAACATTAAAGTAAAATAAATTTTATAATAATCACTGAATAATATCATCAAGTATAATTATATATCAGTATTATGACCTTAACCCAAAGCCAGTAGTATTTGTGTTTGTCTGTGGTATATGAAAAACGATTACAACAAAGAAGAGAATTTCTGATGGGTGTAAACCGGAGGACCTTCCACAGTGAGCGCTCAGCTGACAGCTCGACCGCATGGAGGGGAGACGGAGCGAGAGAGCGCCCCACACACGCAATAAATATCAAAGAGCAAAGAGTCCGGTATTGGAACAAAAATAATCATCTGGAACTCGCAGGTACAATATCTGTAATAAGTCACAAGAGAGAAACAGGAAGACAGATTATGCTGTTTCTAACTTTCTCCCTGACCGATGATTTTACTTGTAAATACAGCCAAATGGCTGGCCTGGACAGACCTTGTTTAAGAGCCATTTCTCTGAAAACAGCTGCCTGCAGCAGCCCAAGACGTCACAATGAAAGCGGTGAGAGGATCCAAAACGGCGAAGCTGCAGCCAAACATGAGGCTCACTTAAGCTCCATAAAGCTGATGGGAGAAGCCTGCAGGATAATCACGATGTGCCACCCAGTCGCTGCTTTCCAAAGACTTCTGTGGGTTAATAGCTCCTTAGTTGACGTTTGGGGAAACTGTGGGTTTGATTAGAACAAAGCCAAGCTCATCGTTGGTTTGAAACGAGAAATTAACGGCCACTTCAATATTTTGTTGACCCATCCACCAGCTCCAGCCGCTTCACACCTCCACCTGTGGGTAAAATGTATGGCTCTGTAATGCTCCCAGCAGAGCCGAGTTATTTCAAACAAAGCTTTGGTTCGCTGGCTGACATGACAGATGTTCCTCTGGAACAGACGGTCTGGTGTCTCAGAAGATGATTCCTCATGTTTTTGTTGAACCCTTGACTTTTCCTCTAGCAGTATGCAATAATTCAGCAGCTCCAAAGTTCTGTTTTGTGTGTACGACAGCAAAAATAGATGCCCTTTTTGACCTTCATACAGTAGCTCCTCGTATTTGTCTCCCTTGAAAATATACTGTTCCATGGAGAGTGGCCAATGAGTGATTCATCTCCTCTAACAAGCCAAATGTATAATAAAGTACCTCTGCCAGAACCTGGAGACAGTGGGATATTTTACAAAGGAAGCCAGTGCAATGAGCTGCAGTTATTTTGGTAAATTTGGCTAATGTGTGTTTCACACATCCAGATTGGATAGACTCCTTTTAAACGACGCCACGACTTGAGCTTTCAGTCAAACCCCATCAGCACTAACACTCACACGATGATTCACGGGCTGCAGTTAAATATTACTACAGCTCATATGAAACACCCAGGCATCTGTGGCCACGCTTCTACCGCGTTTCACCTCTGCTTCAGAGAGCTTTTAGTAAAACTCGAAACCTGGACTTCAACAAATGGGAGCCATCAGCAAAAAGTATTATAAGTACAGTACTTTACAAATTAAAAAGCCACCTGCTGTTTCTTTATTTCTTGTCATTTTTAAAACAAGTCTTGAGTAATAGTTCTCCAGGATTTCTGAAGGTCTTTCAGTGTTTTTGGACACTGGCTGGAGGAACCTGGATAAGTGGAGGACCAAAGAACAAGTGGAAGGCCTAAAAGACTGTCTGCAGCAGACGAACAGCATCTAAAAGTCATGTCCCTAACAAACAGGAAAAATCCAGACATATGTCCTGAGAGATGCATCTGGACCTTCTGTTGATCCATCTACTGTTTCCCTCAGCCTCATCAGAAACGTCTCAGTGGACTGGTGGCCAACACGAAGAGGGAGGGGACACAGGAAGAAAAGAGTGAGGCATGACAAGCCGTCAATATTTAGAACCATCAGGAGAGAGGTCCAACAGGGAGTGTCTGCAGCCTTCTGTAAAACACACTGGAGGCTCTGTCATGGTTTGGGCTGCACTTCAGCTAATGGTGCTGAAGATCTGCTCAAAATGTATGGAATTATGAAGACAGAAAACTCCACCATGTAATACCATCTGGAAAGTGTCATGTTTCAGCATGACAATGATCCCAAACACACTGCCAGTGCAGTAAAAGCATCAGTCATGGATTGGCCTCCCCAGAGCCCAGACCTCAACATGATTGAAGCAGTGTGGGATCATGTTGACAGAGAACAGAACAAAGAAGAGCTTTGGAATGTCCTTCAAGAAGCCTGGAGAACTATTCCTGAAGACGACTTAAAGACAGAAAGCTTGGCTCAGAGAGTTCAGGCTGTGCTGGAAAATAAAGGAGCTCAGAACAAAGATTCACTTTCAAGTTGGTTATAATGCTACAAACTCTGTTTTTGCATTATGTGCTGCATTTCTATTTATGTTTGTTTCAATAAACTATTGCACCTTTTACAATTTTTCTAGCAAAATTTTTAAAAATGAGGTATGTACCAAGGCTTTTGCACAGTGCTGTATCCTAAACTACTATCACTGTCATAGATGTAATATTTAATTCTGTCATATTACCATTTACAGTGGACAAATGTATTGGGTCACCAACAGGTGTTTATGACACTAATACGTCTCATCCTCACAGCTTCCACTCTTCCACACAATGTTGGAGTGTCTGTGGGAATTTTTGCCCTCTCACCCAGAAGAACGTTTGTGAGGTCAGACACTGATGTTGGGTGAGAGGACCTGGCTCACAGTCTCTGTTCCAGTTCATCCCAAAGGTGTTGGACGGGGCTGATGTCAGGGCTCTGTGTGGGTCAGTCAAGTTCTCCCACACCATAGTCGTCTAACCATGCCTTTATGGAGCTTGCTTTGTGCACCAGGGCTCAGTCAAGCTGGAACAGAAGGACTCCAGCCACCCTCGCTATCAGCTGCTCGAAACTCACACAGCATGTACCCAGCTACGGAGGGAGTTCCTGTATTCTTACCAGTGTACAGTCGGCTTCAAGCAAAAACACCCAACTGGCTGAGGGACACTGAAACTGGTTTTACTTTCGGTGATCATTCCTCCTGTTCATATTGGACAGTTACAGCCCCCCCATTGTGCTCCATATTTAAGCCAAAGACGCGTGACTTCACTCTGACTCAGAAACATGTCTGAGCTGTCAGCTGGGTGAACGTGAGAGTCCACCCCCACCAGCTGCTGAGTTGAGACCCTGACAGGAATTTGGATTTGGAGTCTCCACTATATACAGTATACAGGCAAAAGGTATGGGGGTCACACCTTCATCACTGAATCCAGGTGTTTGATTCAGTCCCATAAAACCCAGCAGCTAGCCATGCAGTGAAAGAGCGGGTGGTTCTAAAGAGCTCACAGCCTGGTACTGTAACAGGAAGTCACTGCTGTAACACGTCAGCTTCCCTCCTCGATATCTCACCATCAGCTGTAAGCGGCGGTATTATTACGTTTGGCTCTGTGCCATATAATCCAAAAAGTTCCAAGCATAATATAATGAACTCTGTTTGACGGGTGGGATGGGCTACAAAGATCTAACACATGTGGAGGTGATCTGGATCTGGATCAGGATCAGTCTGGCTGCAGCTCTTTAAATAACTGCTATCATGTTTGCACAGAAAGTGCAATATCTCCATATGACCTTCCATACTAAGTTTGCTCAGGACCCAAGTAGGATTCTATATTTCATGGTCCTGAATGTGGAAATGTACAGCGTTCATGTGCGATCCATGACTGCGTCAAACTAACAGTGATATCAATGATTCCAAGTGCAGGAGGTAGATCTTCATGGTCAAGGAATCACATTAATGTACCTCCTGCTGCTCCTTTCTATTCCCCCCATGGTATAAGTGGCATGAGTCCCCCCCGGAATCAAACCAGGGACCTAATGAAATAATGGGGGGCCTTCATGGCCTTTGTTTAGGAACTCCAGCACCTCAGTCACCAGGTGGCAGACCATGTACAGAGCAGGGTCAGCAGAGTGCGGAGCACGCTCTGCAGAGTTCCAACCCTCCTCTGAGATTAACATCGACACGGGGAACTTCGTGGCCACGCAGCTGCATGCAGGCCTTACATCACCAAGCACAATGTCAAGCATCAGATGGAGTGATGTACAGCACGCTGCCACTGGACTCTGGAGCAGTGGAAACGTGCTCTGTGGAGTGACCAATCACCCTTGCCTGTCTAGGAAAACCTTATGTGCCTGAGTGCAGGTTGGTGAAGGAGGGATAATGTTATGGGGTTGGTTTTACTGGGTTTGGCCTGGACCTCGTAGTTCCACTGAAGGGAAATCTTAATGCTTCAGCTTATCACTTTGTGGGAACAGTTTAGCGAAGGCCCTTCTCTGTTCTACCATGACTGTGCCCTGGTGCACAAAGAAAGCTCCATAAAGTCATGGTTGGATGAGTTTGGTTTAGAAGATGTTGGCTGGCCTGCACAGAGCCCTGACCTCAACCCCATCCAACACCTCTGAGGACTAGAACACAGACTGCGAGCCAGGCGCTCCCAAACAACATCAGTGACTGATCTCACAAAGCATCTTCTGGATGAAAGAGCAAAAATTCACACCCCAAAATCTTGCAGAAAGCCTTCCCAGAAGAGTGGGAGCTGTTTTAGCTACAAAGGGACCAACTCCACATCAGTGCTGACAGATTTAGAAAGGGATGTCATAAAAGCTCCTGTTGGTGACCCGATTATTTTGCCCACAGTGTAACTTGTTACTTTCCTGTCCACACTGTGTGTGTGCTCAGACCCTCTGAAGGAAAGACAACCAGGTACAAACCTGCTAATGACACGTGACCTTCTCTCTCTTTGTCCTCAAGGGTAATGGGCATGCGAAGACTGTGAGGGAGAGGGGGAGGAAAGCTGTGTGAGTCCTTGTGTAAGCCAGCCAATCAAACCTGGAGCTCATGATAGAGACCAGGACTGTGTGGCTGCTGCTTGGACACGGTGCAGAGGACACCAGAGGAGCCTGGGTGACTTGATCTCACAGCTGGAATGACCTGCATGTCACACACAAGCAGCCAGCAGGCCCCCTGCCACCCGCTGCCCTACATGAGTCCTCCCCCTCTGCTTCCCAGCACAGCTCAGAAAGCAGGGCAGCACAGAGGTGAGGAGAGGAGAGGAGAGGAGAGGAGGGGAGAGGAGGGGAGAGGAGAGGAGAGACGAGAGGAGAGAAGAAGAGAGGAGAGGAGAGAAGAGGAGAGGAGAGAGGTGAGGTGAGGAGAGGAGAGGAGAGGAGAGGAGAGGAGAGGAGAGGGGAGGAGAGGGGGGGAGGGGGGGGGAGGGGGGAGGGGGGGGGAGGGGGGGGGAGGAGAGGAGAGGAGAGGAGAGGGGAGAAAGGAGATTAGAGGAGAGGAGAGGAGAGG